>JAFFST010053469.1:25343-44036 GCA_022414735.1 Noturus placidus
TTCTGCGTTTGATTTCCGGTCCCGATTCACCACCTCGGTCGATCTTTGATCCAAGGAAGAGGAAATCTTGGACTGATTAATTTCTTCATTGTCAATTGTCAAACGGATTGTGCCATTGCCTGCTGTTGTCATTACCTTTGTTTTCTTGATGTTGAGGTACAGACCCATGTGCTCGCTTTCTTCTTTGACCTTTCGGACTAGATATTCTAGGTCTTTTTCACTCTCTGCAAGCAGAGTCGTGTCGTCGGCGTATCGAAGATTGTTGATGTTCCTCCCTCCAATTTTCACTCCGATCGGTGATTCTTCCAGATTACATCGTCTCATGATCGTTTCGGCATATAGGTTGAACAGAACCGGTGATAGAATGCAGCCTTGTCTAACACCCTTTCTGATCTCAAACCAGTCCGTGTTGCCGAATGCTGCCCTGACCGTGGCTTCTTGATTCTTGTAGAGCGATCTTATCAGTTGTTCTAGATGTTCTGGGACACCCATTTGCTTCAGACATTTCCATAACTTGCCATGGTCAACGCAATTGAATGCTTTGCTGTAATCAATGAAACACATATACACGTTCTTTTGATATTCGCGCGTCTTCTCCATGATCCACCACAAGTTTGAAATTTGATCTCTGGTTCCAAGTCCTTTTCAAAATCCAGCTTGCACATCAGGGAGATCCTTCTCGACAGATGAGGCCATGCGTTTTTTAATAATCTTTAGTAGGATTTTGCTTACATGCAGTATAAGTGCGATGGTCCTATAGTTGCAGCATTCTTGCGTGTTGCCCTTTTTTGGAATCGGTACATAGACTGATCTTTTCCACTCTTTGGGCCATGATTTGGTCTTCCAGATCAGTTGGCAAAGCGCTGTGAGTGTCGGGATTGGTATTGGCTTGAGTAATTCGGCTGGTATGCAGTCGATGCCCGGGGCTTTCCTGCTTGGGAGTTCTTTCAGTGCCCAGGCTACCTCCTCCTTCAGAATATCTGGTTCGAAAGGTGCAAAAGGTGCCCGTGCCTGTTTCACATGGGCAAAAAGCTCACGGGTATATCCTTGTTTGCTTGCAGCTTCCAGTTTTGTGCATTGTTCGTTCCAGTAATGCTCCTTATCCCTCCTCGCTTCTCTCTAAAAATCCGCATTTAGAAAACTTAATTCAAGCCTCTTGCCAGTGGCTTTAGCTGTTCGTCTTTTATTGGCGATTTCGATCGTCACATCCGAGAGCCATTGTGATCTTTTAACTGTCTTTTTGTGTGGGATCAATTGTTCCGCTGTGTCCATTATGATCGATTTCATTTCTTCCCACAATTCATCCGGGGCTTTTTCAGTTGTGCTGAGTGTCTCAAATCTATTGTGTACCTCAACCGCATATTGCTGGGATGTTGCAGGTGTCAAAACGTAGTTGTGCTGGTTGCCTTTTGATGGTGTTGAAACTGAGTTTAACTTTCGTGACCAATAGCTGATGGTCGGATCCACAATCTGCACCGGGTAGCATTTTGACTGCTTGCACTGAGCTCTTCCAGTGTTGTTGGCAGAGGAGGTAGTCGATCTGGTTACGATAATGTCCATTCGGTGCTATCCACGTGTATGCGCAGCGTTTAGGCTGCTCAAACCTTGTGTTTGTGATCCGCAAACGATTTTCTTGGCAGCACTGAATCAAACGGTCGCCAGCCTCGTTTCGTTCACCTAGTCCGAATTTGCCTACGACTGGTGGTTCTCCTCCAGTGCTGACTTTTGCATTAAAATCCCCGCCAATAAGGGTGATGTCTTTGGCCGGGACTTGATCGATTGCATGTTGGAGCTCCGAATAGAATTTTTCGATATCCTCTTCTTTCGTGTCGGTGGTCGGCGCGTAGACCTGCAGGATTGTGAGCGAGCGAGGCTTCCCGTGAAAACGGACGGATATGATTCTGTCGTTGACAGCGTTGGAACATTGAACAGTCTTTGCAATTTTCTTATGTGCAATGATGGCGACTCCATTTCGTCTGATGTTGTCATTCCCGGAGTAGTATACCATATAATCATCGCTGTTGAAATAGCCACTTCCTGTCCAGTGGAGCTCGCTGATACCAAGTATGTCGATGTTGAGTCGTTCCATTTCAGTTTTTATGATATATAATTTGCCCGTATTCATGCCACGAACATTCCAAGTTCCGATGTTGTGAACCTTCGTGAGACGCAGACGAGTTCTTTCACATGGGTCTGCATCAGCCGACCGGTGTCCTGGTGGATTTGTCCCGTCCGCGTCATAATTGCCTAAGCTATTCGAAATTCGTCCTTGTCCTTCCCTGGTCGCTTGTTGGGTGCCTTCCGGCCCAGGGGGCCCACCTTCCAGCGCCATGTTTGAAAACGTTTCGTTGTGATCCATAAAGTATTTCGGCAAAGTAGTGGGGTAGTTTGCCATTGCTTTCCCCACCCCTCCCCATTTATCCGGGCTTGGGACCGGCGTGTAGCTGCCTCCAGTCACACGGCTGGGTTACAGTACTTATGACACTGCTGAAAAACAAGTACCGTCACGTTTTAAGCATGTTGGTACCGAGGTATCAGTTCTCATGAAATCCCTATATCCTAGTAATATTATCTACATGAGAGTCAAATGAAAGACTGGAGTCAATAATCACACCAAGGTGTGACATGATGCTGCACATGATGAAACAGAATGACCATCCAGATCACGTGGTCCTAGTACAAGTACATCTGCCTTGTCAGAATTACGTAAAAGTAAGTTAATAAGCATCCAGTGTCTAATGTCCTTTACACATTCCTCAACTTTATTAAGCTGCTGTCTGTCGTCTGGCTTCGCTGAAACATACAACAGTATGTGATAAAGGCTGATCAAAACCTTACACCTGGTAGTGAGATGACTAGAAGGGGACATAGGTTGAATCCCTAGCAAATTGGTACAGCCATACTTGAACGACTCGGCAGATATGCACAGTTTGGGTAAGCCATAATGAGCATTCCAGCTCTTGCGGCCATGACTGGGCTGTTCACCCCAGCTGTAGCAGTAACCCCCAAAGGCATGTCTGGAATTAAGAAAATCTCTGAAGTAGGTCCAACATACAGTATACTCATGTCATTGAAAATGAAAATTACATGAGCTCCAATGCTCCAGAAGCGTGGGTTTTTCCCTTAGAACAGGAAAAGACATCTGTATTTGTGATGCAGTCCCTTAAGTGGATCTTGGCCAACTCAAGGTCAAGTCCAAATAAAACTGAAACCAAGTCAAGAGGGAGACAGAAAACAACCAAATCATTTTTGAGGCAAAGCCTTTATTTCAACTAGCTGGCTTCACTTGTACATTACCCCCAACAATTGTGTGTCTGTGTTTTCTAGAAGAAGGAAATACGTCTCGTCAAAGTATTTGCATGTAAACAGAAAATGTTTTACAAACTCTGGGTTAAAACCAAGACCATATTTAGCAAGACCAATTCCTAAAACCAAGACAAGTCCAAGTATAACTGACAGTAAGTCTGAGTTAAGGCCAAGTCAATACAGAAAACATAGATTATCTTAGATGTAGTCCTACAGCCCTATATAACTGAATTAGTTAATAAAGCAGATAGATTGTACTATTAGTTAGTCATATATACTGTGTACCTTTGACAACTACACTGTACTTTGTCATTAGAGTTAATGTTATTTTTGTTCACAATCTATGCTTGTTATGTGTTTCAGGGTTTGTTCAGACAATATCGGTCATTGGCCCAGTGTTTGGCTACCTGCTTGGATCTCTTTGTGCAAAGTTATATGTGGACATTGGATTTGTCAACATAGGTGAGTGGAAGTGTTTTCACCTTGATGATACAAACAGTTAGATCACATTTCTAATCATCACTACAAATATTGAGGATTGTTAGTAAGTTTCAGAGTATTTCAGCGAGCCTTGAACCACTAACCCCAATGCTTACTAGTTATTTAATGAACCTTCCTATTTATCTCTGTGTTTTGTCTATTTATAATTTACATGCATTAATATTCTTCTCAGTTGAAATATTAGCATTAAACTTCATCTCTGGCTGAGCTCGTCTATGATGTGACATACAAAATGTATGAGTGTCTCAGCTCAGGATCAGATGCTGCCTCTATTCACACTATTTTCCTTATCTTTCTCATATTCAGAGGAGAGTTATGCATCCGGGTGGCCTATTCAGATTATTACAATTATCTATATGTATTTCATAGCTTCAAGGTTGCAAGATCATTCTTGTATAGAGGTGTCCATGATGGGGTTTTTAAGGGCATCCAGACAATGGTTAAATGTAATACAATATAAAAGTGAGAGACAATTTAAAACTAAAAAACTACTACAATTATGTATTTACAAATAAAAGTAAAAAAAAAAAAAAACACCCACTTACATTAGTATTATTTTCTCATTTGATTAAAAGCTAGCTTTGATTCTGTCTATTTTAGAAGGTCATGTACAGAATATTTAATCCCTAGAAGCTGGTGCAGTGGGGTGCCCACCTTGAAGGCCTGTACATCTTCTTGGATGATTGCAACAGCAAGTTGGGAGCTAAAGTTTGCGATGTACAAAGGCACAGCAGGAGACAGAATTTACATGTAATGGGCCTTCTGGAATCCATTGAAAAGCTTGATCATCTGACTTTTCCTCCAAATTGTACACACAGAGCCTTTGAGAGCTAGCTTGTGTTGCTCTCTGGCTGGATCATGATCACAATTTAGCTGAATCTGAGCATAGAAAAGTTTTAATCTGATTTTACTGATTGAGGTTACTTTAAGGTTCTTTGTTGGCACTGTGTTTAAATTATTTGTTGAAGTTACATCGTATTTTGTAAGTATGCATTATGCTTATATTGGGTCTACAATAGAGGAGAAACGCTTGACCTATAATTTTCTATAATTCCAGGAGACACTGGCAGTTTAACTATTCTCATTGGCAGATTTATTTCTGAATGCATACCCATTTTCTTGAGTCCTAACAGATACATATGTCAGACTGTATGGGTGGTCCTCATCTATATGAGGATAAATTCTAAATTTAGAGACTTATGCATCAAATTATATACAACTGATTTTATTTTAACTACTGGTCCTGTCTCCAGATCTCAATTCCTTCAGAATTAAAAAGTGCAACTCACCACTCACCTCGCCTAAGGTTTTGGTTTTTGTTTCTCTGAATCTCTTAAAAAGGGAATCTTCCACCAACACTGAATCAAGACATTTGGATGCAGAGAAGGTGTGTGATAGGTTGAAATGGGACTCTATATTTACTGTTTTTGGGAAGTTTGGATTTGGCTCAGGTTTCATCTATTGGCTAAAGCTATTATAGTGTTCACTAACTAAACAAGATCTTGTCCTCAGCAGACTGTATCTCTTAATAGTTGGATCAGCTCAATTACTGTGCTGCCAAAATATTTACACTGTACTCTTTTTATACCTCTGTCTTTTTAAAATCTTTAGATTACATCATTTTCTCATTCATTTGGAGATGCAAGCAGTCTTTTTGCATTTTGCAAATGCCCAAATATAGTGGTGGCATGGCCCTATAGTTTTTGCTAAGTTGGCTGCTGCTATTTAGCAGCCAAACTAAGAGCCATAGAGAGTCTGGTGGCATTATCACCTCTCCATTCTGGGTCACAATGGAAATACAGTCATGGGAAAAAGAAAGTACACCTTTCTTCAAGTCTATGTTCTTATTTACAGTATCTGGGCCTAAATAACAATTGTTCATTTCTATAAACAAACACATAATCTCAGATTTAAATATGTAGTCATTTCCCCCAAAACATTAAACTAACATTCAGAAACTAAGTGGGAATAAATATACAGTAGTTGGGTCTATAAGTATTTGGACAGGGGCGGAATTTTGCCACTGTACACCACCATAATGGATTTGAAATGAAGCAATCAAAATGTGATTGAAGTGTAGACTTTCATTCAAGGGGTTTAACAAAAATATTGCACTCCATTTTCAAATACTCAAAAGTAATTGGACAACGAACAATCATAAACATCAGGATTATTTTTTATACTTCAGTGCAAATACATTGCAGTCAATGAGCCTGAACCCATGGACATCACCAAATGCTGAGTTTCCTCCCTTGAGATGCTTTGCCAGGCCTTAACTGCAACTGCCTTCAGTTGCTGCTTGTTTGTGGGTCTTTCTGCCTTCAATTTTATCTTCAGTGATTGAAGAGCATGCTCAATTGAAATCAGGTGACTGACTCAGCCATTTAACAACGTTCCATTTCTTTGTCTTAAGAAGGAAGCTCTTGAGTTGCTTTCGCTGTATGTTTTGGGTCTGTACTGTGAACCGCTGTCCTCACAGTTTTGCAGCACTTAACTAAATCTGAAAGTATAGCTCTATACACTTCAGAGTTCATCCTGCTACATCCATGAGCAGTCACATCTTCAGTAATCACCTGTGGCCCAGTTCCTTTGACAACTATACATGCCCATGCCATAACACTTCCTCTACCATGTTTGACAGATGAAGTGTTATGTTTTGGATCATGAGCCCTTCCTTTCCTTCTCCATACTCTTCTCTTCCCAATATTTTGATAAAAGTAAACTTCTTTTAATCTGTCCAAAGAATCTTTTTTAGAACTAGTCAGGCTTTTTTTAAAGGCAAAGTCTAACCTGGCCTTTTATGTTCTTGAGTGTTACCAGTGGTTTACATCTTGAGGTCAATTTATTTACTGTATTTACATTCATGAAGGCGTCTCTTCATTGTAAACGTTGACAATGATACGTCTACTTCCTCCAAAGTGTTCTTGACTGATAGCCTGCACTTCCATTGACACCACTTTGGATCCCATATTGAGAGTTCCCATGAACAACTACCAAATGCAAATTCAACACTTGGATTCAACTCTAGACCTTTTATCTTTTTAATTTGTCATGAAATAACAAGGAAACAGACTCTGGAAAATGAGGAACGAGAAACTCTGTAAAAATGTCTTTAATTCCTAAATGGTTAATGCAATATTTTTGTTAAACAACTAGAATTAAAGCCGAATACACTTTAACCACATCTTGATTGCTTCATTTCAAATTTATTGTGGTGGTGTACAGAGACAAAAAGGGAAAATTACAATAATTATGTCACTGAAAATGGAGCGCCATCATGACAGTTGCTGATCTTCTCAGGAGTAGGCATCCCATCATGTTCAGTCCATGTTCAGAGTGTTTAATGCGCATAAATATAAAGAAAACCCCAAGAGCGACATCATTTGACCTACAGGCCTCTATAAGCACATTAAATGTTCATGTTCATCACCGCACAATCACAAAAACACTGGTGGTTTTCAGGTAAGGTTAGACAAACTCCTTCTTTGCAAAAACATATGACAGAATGACTTTGGTTTGCAAAATTGTATCTGAACAAACCAAAAAGTTTTGGAACAAAATCCTTTGGACTGAAGAGACCAGGATAGAGATGTTTGGTCATCATGCACAGTGCCGTGTTTGGCAAAACCAAACACAGCGTATCACCACAAACACCTCATACCGACTGTCAAGCATGATAGTAGAAGGGTGATGATTTGGGCTTGTTTTGCTGCCACAGGACCCGGGAACATGTAGTCACTGAGACAGTGTTGAACTCCACTTTATATCAGAATAGTCTTAATACAAATATGAGGCCATCTGCAGCCAGCAGCTTAAGCTGGGTCGAAACTGGTTCAAGCAACAGGAGATCTGAATGGCTCACGAAGAAAAAAATCAAGGTGTTGGAATGACCAATTCAAAGGTCCACTGAAATGCTGTGGTAGGATCTTAAGGGAGCTGAGCATAAACAAATGCCCTCAAACTGAAGGTGGTTCAACATTTTACTGAATTATACATGTTACTGAATTATAGGGTGTACTTATTTTTTTTCCCCACCTGGTTTCTGAATGTTGGTTCACTTTTTGTAAAAAAAAAAAAAAAAATCTAATAAATAAATAAATAAATGAATAAATAAATAAAAAGACTACATAATGAAATCTGTTGTTTTTTGTTGTCACCTGGCCTTATTTGTTTGTTTATAGAAGATGGCGAGGACCACACAATTGTTATGTAGGCATTGATAAGTAAAAACAGAATTGAAGGAGGAAGTGCTTTCTATTTCCCATGACTATATACAGCTGTAAGAAAATATCTCTTCCTGCACTTTCGGGGAGCTTCTCTCCCCTTGATTCATCAGAAGCCAACCAATAATCCTGTTGTGAATTACTTGCAAAGGGTGTGAATCTGCCCTTTTAAGCCCCATAGCCGAGAATACAATTTTAAACCTGTATTGCAGGATGTCAATTTCCAGTGCTGGCACAGGAAAAGGTTCATTAATAGTCCTAGTTGTAAAACCTTATAATTAATTCACCTTAAACCTAATAATTAATTAATTTAATTTCTCTTGTTATCAATACTTGCTGAAGTTTTTCTTTAAAAATATTTTCTATAAACACTTACCAAAATGTGCTTTCTCTGTATTTGCCTATAAGCATGAGAGTGTACAATTATAAAGTATTATTAACTATTAATAACTGTGTTATCTTTTTATAGAGAGTATTACAATCACACCAGGAGATGCACGCTGGGTGGGCGCATGGTGGCTGGGCTACCTCATCGCAGGGTTCATCACACTGTTGTCAGCTGTGCCTTTGTGGTTCATGCCCAAGACTCTCCCTGTATTAGAGGGTCAGTTGTCCAAGTGCTCCCTAGAGCAGACCAACTTTATCAAAGACTCACATGTTGTGCACCACAAATGCCAGGTAGATGAGGCCACCAGCTTTGTAGAATTGGCCAAAGGTAGTCATCCATCAAGCCTTCCCTTTTTTTCAGACTAAAAATGCATACATTGGTTTCAGTTCCAAAGATTCTGAGACTAAAAGAATACACTGTGTTTTGCAGATTTTATGCCAACACTGAGATCACTCCTGGGGAATCCTGTCTACATTTTGTACCTCTGTGTAACAATCATCCAGTTTAATTCTTTGATAGGCATGGTCACATATAAGCCAAAATACATAGAGCAACATTACGGGCAGTCAGCATCCAATGCCAACTTTTTTATGGGTAAGTCTATTTTGGAAACCAATATATTAATGAACTGGTTAAGTTATTACAGCTAAATGGGGAATGCCCATTACAGCTAAATGGCACACATGGGGAACGCCTTCTCTAGGGCTGTGGCTGATGGAATTGCAGTAATCGTTTAACCAAATGGTTCAGCCCAAGGTTGGGTTCTTGAACAAAACCCTTAACCTTCTGCTCAGTTGTATCTTACATCAATTGTAACTTGCTTTTTTAAAAGCATAATCCAAATAAGCAAATGTACTGAATAATGGGCCTTCTTGTACAATATCAGTTTCTGACCTCACTAATGCTCTTGTGGCTAAATGGGCAAATCCCCACAGCCACACTCAAACAATCTAGTGGAAAGCCTTCCCAGAAGTGTGGAGTTTATTATAACAGCAAAGGAGTACTAACTCTACGATGGGGTGTTCTAAAAACACATGGGTGTGATCGGGCAGGTGTCCACATACTTTTGGGTATATAGTGAACAGTATTATAAACCAAACACTACCAATTTGGGGCTACCAATTCAGATTAACCTATTAAACTGTTATAAGCTGAATATTATTCCTTTATTCATCGTAATATTAATACTGCACATTAATGTACAGTTTCTGTTGAAGAAGTAAGAGTTACATTGATTATTTCACATGCAATAATGGCAATAATGTGTTACAGGAATCAGAATTTCTAAAACTCCAACTCCCTGAGGGCTGGTCTGAGAACCACGGTTCTAAAAGAAATCATTTTAATACTTTAGAAAGTTGGATCAGTTGGAGCTCTCTGAGCTGGTGTTCTACCATACATATTTGCTCAAGGGAAAGGCCAGTTCACTGCAAAGGAAAGGATGGAGAACATGAAAGTCACATTTGGCTGTTAATTTCATTTCGCCCCCAAGTTTATCTAGATGAACTTTAACTAGGGACTGTGGTCTCTTTGATTGTTAAAAAATGGAGGAGCCAATAATTATTTAGTTGATGTCACACTGGCCATGATATTACTGTTGCTGGGTGCACATCCAGGAGGGGGAAAAAAAATAGTGGCAAACTAAATTATGTCTACATTCTCTCCAAAATCACATCTCAGTGATCTTACCTTGGGTTATCACCCACAAGCTAATGGCCTAGTGGAACGGGTCAACCAGGAATTAGGCCATTTTCTGCGCCTCCAACCCGGAGGATTGGAGCAGATTCCTTCCGCGGGCCGAATACGTACAAAATTCACTGCGTCACTCAGCCACAGGCCTCACACCGTTCCAGTGTGTACTAGGGTACCAACCCCCACTGTTCCCCTGGAATGCAAACCCCACCGAATCACCAGCAGTGGATCAGTGGTTTCAGAGAAGCGAACAGGTTTGGGCCAACACACACCAGCACCTGAGACAGACGGCACAAGCATACAAACGCAAAAAGCGGATTGCTGCCGGAGTGAGCATCTGAATTACCAGCCCGGCAATAGAGTTTGGTTATCTACAAGGGATTTGAGACAACCACGTGGCTACAAGAAGCGCACCCCAAGATACACTGGCCCATTCAAGATCCTCAAACAAGTCAACAAGGTTACCTACCATCTTGACTTACCTCGACACAGCCGCATAGCCTCCTCCTTCCACGTGTTGCAACTTAAGCCTATCATCACAGGACCTCTGGCCACAGAGTTGCCCGCCGAAACCCCTCCTGTACCACTGGAGATCGATGGGCAACCTGCATACCTGATCAAAAATATCCTCAACTCTAGACGCAGGAGGGGCAGGCAGGAATATTTGGTTGTGTGGGATAGCTACGGACCAGAAGAACAGTGCTGGATTCCAACACAAGACATACTGGATCCACAGCTCAGTAGGGACTTCCATGCAGCTTACCCTGGCATTCCGGGTCCGCGATCCCGGGGGAGGCCCAGGAAGAACTCGTTGGGGGGGGGGGGGGGGGTGTCCTGTCATATCTCAGCCCAGCCAGGACTCGAGAAGCAACACCCATTTCTAACACGGCCGCTAAAGACTGCACTTCCCACACGTGCATGCGCTCACCCTCCCTGGAGTTCTGATCACACACACCTGCAGCCAATCACCTTTCCTACTCACCACAGCTTTTTAAGAGACTTTGGATATAGAGACACTTTGCGAAGTAAATGTTCTCTGTCGTTCTCCAAGCGTTACCTACAGTGTTTATTCGATAAGTGACTTTGACCTTTGCTTACGTCCCTGACCACGATTTCTGTCTTGCCCCATTTGTTTTGTTTGCATGATCACCTGACCCTTGCTTGTTTCTTGACTATGAACTTTGTTTATCCCTCTGGATTATACTTCCTGAATCTGCCTTGCGCTTCTGCTTCTGTATTCCCCACGGTACGTGACATGTATGATTAACTAATCTTTTCTCATCTTTAATGTGACAAATAAAATGAAAAACAATCAGAATCTTTTATAGGGAAAAATAGAGAAAAAAATTTCAGTAACCTAGTTGCACACCTCTAAACTAATTACAATACTCTGTATTTTTGGGTAAGAGTCTGTCAGCAGGGCACATCTTGACTTGGCAATATTTTCATATTCTTCCCTGCAAAAACATTTCAGATCCATGAAGTTGTGAGGGCATCTCTATAAGGAGTTTAGTGCCTTTGCATGCACTGTTGAGGACATTGAATGTGTTCTGAATTTGCAGATGATGACTAGTCTGAAGTATAACATCACAGTTCAGCTGCCATATTCTTCTATCCCAAAACCTTTGTATAAGGATGTAAAGGAGTATATCCGGAATTTGCTAGCTCTTGGATGGGGCATCAAGTCAAAGTCTCATTATGCAGCACTCGTGGTGTGTGTTAGGAATAAGGATGTTACTCTGAGGCTAAAGAGGTTACTGAATCAGAAGACAGGCCCAGATAGTCCCCAAGTGGGTGCGCATACCCTTTGGACTAGCAAATGCTCCAGCTGCTTTTCAAACGAGTATGGAGGAGATGCTCTATTCACTTTTAAATGAGTTATGCATCTCTTAACTTAAATGGCATTCTCTGCTAGGGAAAGAAGCCCAGCACAGTTGTTGAAGTGAGCAAGTTGCTGGGGTTCCTCAGTTATTACCACACATTCATTCAGCATTTTTCACACATTGCTCATCCACTCTATGAGCTCCAATCCAGGTGAGCGGAGGCCACTGCAGGACAGAGGTCTGGAGAAGCTGGAAAGAAAGAAATATGACTGTCAAATAGAATGGTCATCCTGTGCCAGAGTGGAATGAACAGTCCAACATCAAAGTCTTCCTGTGTTGGCCTACCCAAACTTTGCACTCCCGATTGTACTCCACAAGGTGAGCCAGGGCAAGGGTTCTGGGCCAATCTGTATCAACAGCAATATGGAAAGCTCAGGGTCATTGTCTATGGCGCTAGAACATTGACACTAGCCAAAAAGATAAATCACCTTCATTCAGGCAACCTTGAGTTTCTGGTGCTTAAGTGGGTGGTATGTAAAAAGTTCTAAGATGAGCTATTCTACATTTCCCACTTCACAGTATTCACGGATGACAAACCCTTGAACACACCCAAGCTGAATGCAGTAGGTCACATCTGGATTGTAGAGTTTGCGGACTTCCAATTCAGCATTTTCTACAGACCAGGGAAGGTGAGAAGGTGGTTCATGCCACACGGGAAAGGAGTCAGATCATGCAAAAGAGTGGGTTACTGCACCCTACGCATGCCAGAATAGTACTGAAGACCTATCTTGCAACACTTGACCAAGCTGAGTTGAAGATGGCTGAGAGGGAGGATCCTGTCATTGGTGAACTGATGAAACTCAAAGAGGCTTGTTGAGAATTAAAACCTGAAATCAAGAAAACAGCAAGTGGAGGTGTAAAGAGACTGATATATGGGCGGGTAAAATTGCAATCATAGATTTGTCCTTCCAACAAAGTTCAAACACTTGGTCATGAAGTGCCTACAAAATGACGTGTCACATTGGGACAGAACGTGTCCTGGTACTTGTGGGTAACAGATTCTATTGGCCGCTATGGAAAAGGGGAATTTGACATTTTGTCAGTTGACTATTTGCACTTGGAATGGAGACACGGCGGATATAAATATATCCTGGTACTGGTGGACCAGTTTACCAGCAGACACATCTGACAAGAGACAAGTCAGGAAAGACAGCAGATGGGATATTTAATGACTATATCCTACAGTTCCCCTATAAAGTCCATCATGATCAGGGGTGCAAATTCAATGGAGGGATTGCAGCAGATTTCAAAGATTCTTTGAAATCTTCAAAGATTCTTTGAATTCTGAAGAAAATTCTGTTTCTTCAGAATTCCTAATAAGATACCTGTTGCACCTGAACTGAGAGGGACAGACTGTGAGCTGGAACAGACAGCACCATGGAATGATGAATCCTACTGAAGAAGGTTCAGAAACTGGAGCAATGAGGAGATCTAGTCAAGACAGGAAGCCTGCAAATATATCCGTTATATATATTCACTGATGTATGTTCTGTACAGCTGGCACCTATGCAGAGACAGCAGTATTACCTTTATTCAGTGCTGGGAATACCCTAAATAACCTGTGCCTATGTCCCGCTAATGTTCCCCTGTCAGGTAGCTTGTTGGATATTGAGGAGTTCGGGTGTATTGAAGAAATTGTGTAGTCAGTTAAACACACAGGTTTAGAGACGGAACACATGAATATAACATTTCACAGTTGCACATCGGGAATATTTTGATCTCGCATTGGTTTGAAATTTGTTTACAATTAATCATGGAAAGTGATGTCAGGAACTATTTCTCTTGTCAGGCAGGTTGTGACGCCCTAAATGTTATGAGCAAATATGATGAGCATTTTGTTTATTTTGGTGGTGATTTACTTGCGGTGTGCGGTTTACTGACTTTGGAGTTTTATTGTGACCCAAAAACAGGGATAGACTTGGGGTAGTAGGGGCCTACACCAAAACCTCTATACCTACACCTGCACAAAAAATAAATAAATAAAAGACAAGGATTACAACTGCAGTAAGTTTGAACAAGTAACAAGAAAGGAAATTCAGAAAGCATGAAAGTGTCCAAATTAAGACATTAATGAAGAATGAAGACTCTACAGAAGGTGTACAATATTGTAGAACTTGTGTTCTGTGTTAGTTTTGGGTTGCTGAATGACCGAATGGCCACCATACATGGCACCTATTAAAAAAAAAATTAAATGACAAAAAGTCTAAAAGAGTATAAAAACTAAGAGATGTAGTGTTTGCTCCCAATTAAGCTGGTTTAAGTCAGGAAGTGAAACAGTTGTTTGTTGTTATTGTTGTTGTTGTTTTAAAAATCATTTGGGCCATACACATTGGCAGTGGTCAGATTAATGCAATATATCTTCCCAGTCTCAATATAACAAATACCTGTTGGGATCCGAGATGATTTTGGAAACTGATCTGAAGGTTTAAGTTGGGTCTATTGAAGAAGAGAACTTTTGGGGTCTGGATGTTTTAAGTGGTTTAGGACCTTGATACACTTTATAGGTGAATTCAGCTCTTTAACATACGAGCTAGTGGATCTAATTGCACTGTGTCCTGTTGAACTTTCAAAATTTATCATCAGAAAATGTACAAAGTGGGCAGTCCTTTATGTGTCACCAAGTCTTGCTGCAGGTCTTTTGCAGTCACTCGAGGGTTTTCACAACCTGCCTTCTCAGAAATCTGGAATTCAGCCGTTGATAACTTCCTTTTCTGCCCTGTCCACGTATTTCATATACTTTCTGCCCCTAGCCAGTCATGTGATCCAGCTCAAGCACACCTGATGAAACTAATGAAGCCCTTGATTAGTTGTATCAGGTGTGCTCAAGACAACACTTGTTTGGCATATGTGTGTGTTGTGAGTGATTCTTTTCAGGAGGTTGAATCATTTTGAGCCTGGAGAAATCATCATAAGTTGCATTTACAGTTGAATTTGTGGAAATTACTTGAAGCATTTGTTGTGTCAAACTATTTCAATATATTTTGTTCGATTTGTTCGTTGCAAACAGCTGAAAATCTGTAAATTATGACAATAAACCTGATTTGCAACAGGGGTTGAATCATTTTGATTGCAACTGTATGTCTGCTGTTTCTGTGGCCAAACAAAACTGTCTTTAATTTGTCTGGCCAGAGCACATTATTCCAAAAGGCCTGGTCTTTACCTGTAAGCTCACTGACCAACACATTTGTATAATCTCTTTCTGATTGTAGAAGCATGCACTTTGACACCAATAGTTGCAAGACTTTCTAGCAGATCTTGTGATGAAATTTTGGGGTTCTTGTTTTTTGCATCAGATGGTCTGCTCTTGCGATGAATTTGCTGGAACAGCCAGTCCTGGACCACATGACAGTCGTTTGAAATCACCATTTGTAGATGATTTACCTTACAGTGGAATGATGTATTTCAAATCATTTGGAGATCTTTGTAAATCCCTTGTCATCCACAACCTTTTTTTCTGAAGGCCTAATAGAACTCTTTAGATCTTGGCATGATAACACCACACACCTCCATAACAAAGTTAACACCAGACATTAGATATGAGAGGGGTATAAATAAGACAGGTTTTAATCACTGGTACCTGATCTTGAACACCTTGACCTGCCTGATCCATCCTGATGTCCTACGTCTGGTTGGAATTCTCATGAAATGGAAGTTACGTGCTGCTGCTGAGGACGGCCCCACATGGTGCAGTCTAAAGATCACTGGGATTACTGAGGATGGTACCACTTTAAAACCATAAAGATGGCTTTAGACCTCAGTTCATGTGAACAGTTATGCTATCTATATGATGGCTAAGCAAGGGCGTAACCATGGTATGGACATTGGGGGGGTCCAAGCGCTAAATCCCCCCCGCAGCCAAACTTCAAAAATTTGATACTGAAAATTTGTATATTTAGAAGATAGTTTTAGGATTACAGTTACTGTTTGAATTCATATGGTTTCTGAGTGATAGAATCTCCCACTAAATGGGGAAGTTGCTAAAATACACCACCGACTGAGCTGCAATAATACATCACCGAACTTGTGTTGAGTCTGGGCAAAACCAAGTGTACAATTGGAGGGGGGATACCGATTTTCCTTAACAAATGTGAATATATTAAAAAAGAATAGACATAAATAAATAGATAAATGAAATAAACAGAATAGATGAAGAAAAGACAGATCCGCTGGCAGGGAAAATTAAAGCGGAACATATAGAAAATATTTTCTCCTGTATATTGGGGGGACAGATTGGTATTTTCTTCAACATTGAATCATCATCAAAGAGTGTGTGGTTACGCCCATGTTGCTAAGACTATAATTACCATAAATAGTTTTGCATTCAAGTCTTCATCAGTGAACCGTGGAGAAGTTCAACAAAACAGACTTCATGTAGAAACTGTAATGAATATCCTGGTTACACAACTGCACGATTTGAGCATGTAGTATTAGCACATTTATAGAAGAGATTTATTTATAATAGCACTATCTGGTGTAATTATTATTATTGTAAGTCACTTTGGATAAAAGTGTCTGTTAAATGAATAAATGTAAATGTAATTATTATTATTATTATTATTATTATTATTGCTCTGGAACACTATTACAGAGTTTAGGGGTGATAAATAAAAAAAACTCCCATTAGCTGAGCTGCGAGTGATTCTCAGGACAAAAATTCAACTGAGCAATGTATTCAGCATGGACTATTTGGTTTCAGGAGATTAGCAAGATATGAGAGCTAAAATATTCAGCTCTTTTTACATGATTAGCAGAATTTAGCCAGCCAGTGTAACTAGTATAACACATTATTCTAGGCTTATTCTATAAGACTAGAATAATGTGTTCTCATTTTCTTTTTTTTCTAATTAGACAGAAATCTTGATGGAAAGAAAAATGCTCATTGGTTCAGAAAAACTGAAACAGAAATATGTTTATGGTGAAATATTTGTAATTCTGGTGCATTTATCAATGCTGTAATCGTGTTGTTCCCATGAGTGCAGCTCTAATGCAAAATAGCAAGAGCTTGTTTTCTCACATACTGATGTTTACTGTCTTGTTAATGAGAAATCCAGCTAAAAGTCGAGGATATAATGCCGTGCAGATATACAGCATGGTGCAGCTCATCTGGTTATCTCATCCACAAAATGACAAACCCTGTTTTGAGACAAAATCTGTTTACAGAGTGTACAGATGGAGGTGGGAGCGCTGGACTGGATAAAAGTGCTGCTGCACCTCTTTAGGTAGAGATGAAACAAATGTTAATCCTACTGATCCTAGTATTAGAAGGTAGGCAAATGACATTGTGGGTCAACATAGGAAACCATTAGCCAAAATGAAAATAAACCAACAAAGGTTCAAACAAAACCCACCACTTATTATAAAATAAATCTTGAGTACACAAGAGCATGGAGTGGGAAACAAAGAATAGACCTAGTGTAAAGTAACAAATTTGTTCTAAAACAAATATCAGTTATTATAGTTTTTTGCTTTTAGAGTGTATATGAGGCTTTTGTCCTCTATCACTAAATATTGGCTCTACGACAACTGCTGACTGGTATAGATTACATTTGTATTCGTCTGGACCCATGAGAAGGCAGGTAACATAGGACTAATAGGACAGGCCGTATTAACTATGTTAGGGACTGGCAGCACAATTTACTGGCCAATTCCATTTCCATATTTTGCACATAACTGCCTGTGCTGCTTCTGGCTCAGCATCATACCAGATCAGACCTTTGTTTTATATGAGAAAATGTTCTTATCCACCAGTGTTTAGCCTGTGTGAACGATTGAAATGGAATATCGATGCAAAATACTTATTTGAGATTCAAAGAGAAGGAAAGCTAGTATACACTACCCTCTCTTTTCATCAGTCAACACTGCAGTAACTTATTGACCCCGATCTTGCTTATGGACCATGTGTAAACATTTGTTAAGGAGTGGGAACCCAGCACTTTGAACTTTACAAAATGCTGGTCTATCTTCCAGGAATGATCAACATCCCAGCTGTTGCCTTGGGTATGTTCTCAGGGGGAGTGCTTATGAAGAAATTCAAGTTGGGAATCATGGGAGCTGCCAAGTTTGCACTGGGAACATCTCTGTTGGGCTACTTCCTCTCTCTGTTCTTCTTTGGCTTGGGTTGTGAGAATACCAAAGTGGCTGGTATCACTGTGTCATATGATGGGTATGTAATTTAATATCCTGAATATTTAAAACACTAAATGCTGACAAGCTAGCACCAAATCACAAGCGTATCTATGGTTTCATTGTACTTACAACCCTATAGATACTGTTTTACATCACATTTACAGATGTGAAACAGTCTCAGTGGAATAGCCAAGACTTCCGATTGTATATAACTTAAAATATTTGGAAATAATTAGTTATAATTTAAAAAAAAAAAGTGTGTGGTTGATAAAATGTCACTATTTTAATTTCAATATCACGCACTTGGAGTGTTCAATTGCTGGAAGAATGTGTGCTGATATTTATTTAATTTCCTTCAGTTGTTCCTTTGAACCCGTTGTATAAAATATGCTGAAGGCATATTTCAAAAGTCATATAATCATATACAGTGGTGTGAAAAAGTGTTTGCCCCCTTCCTCATTTCCTGTTCCTTTGCATGTTTGTCACACTTAAGTGTTTCGGAACATCAAACCAATTTAAACAATAGTCAAGGACAACACAAGTAAACACAAATTGCAATTTGTAAATGAAGGTG
>JAFFST010053470.1:10795-22806 GCA_022414735.1 Noturus placidus
ATACACATACACACACACACAAATGGTACCCAACCAGAATAAGTTTTTTTTTTTTTGCCACCGAGGGTACATGTATTTGCCACCAAGTGGCGCTATAACAACAGATTATATACTCAGAAAAAAGAACCGTATTCACAAAAAAGAACCGTATTCATATTTCCAGCAAATTTCTTAACATGTGTAAATATTTGTGTTAGCATAAAAACATTCAACAACTGAGACATAAACTGAAGAAGTATCAGAGACATTTGACGAAGAGAAATGGAATAATGAGTCCTTGAACAAAGGGGGGAACAATATTAAAACGAACAGTCAGTATCTTGTGTCTCCACCAGCTGCTTTAAGTACTACAGTGCAAGGAACACACGGTTACGTGTAATTTTCCACTGCGAGAACAATCAGCTGTCCTTCCTGTCTCCCTGGAGCACTGTCTTAGGTGTCTTACATGACAGATATTACAGTTTATTGCTTTGGCCACATCTGAAGACCTCATGCCTCCCTGCATCAGGTCTATGGCATGTTCACGCAGGTGAGTATGAACCATAGACTTCTTTCTTCTGGTGTTTTTCAGAGTCAGTAGAAAGGTCTCTTTACTGTCCTAACTTATTGTAACTGTGACTTGGATTAGGGTAGGAAACCGGAGTACCCCGAAGCATGGGAGAACATGCAAACACTACGCACACAGGGCAGAGGTGGGATTCGACCCCCAACCCGGAGGTGCGAGGCAGACATGCTAACTGCTAAGCCAAAGCTAAAATAATAAATAAATTAAACCAATGAAAGGTTACAAATGCACACAATTAGGTAAACATGCATAATAAACAAAATCAAATGACATTTAAAAAAAAGATTTGCTAGAGTGGCATAATAATAATAATAATAATAATAATAATAATAATAATAATAATAATCAGAAGAAGAAGAAGAAGAAGAAGTAGAAGAAGAAGTATATACTATTTCTTTTGAAGAAGGTGAATAATCAACGAGGAAACAAAATTAAAAGTAGAAGTTTATTAGCCTGCATACTTAATGATCATTTAGCTTGTTGCTGATAAATAAATAAATAAATATATATATATATATATATATATAATTATTATAAGCTACTTAACCTATTCTATTCTATTCTATTCTATGTGTAAACTCCATCTTTGAATATCAATCCCCAATCTCTGTCTCCCTTAGCAACAGGTTATAATCCATGGTTACGAGGAGCAGTTGCTAGGTGCGTTGCCAAGCTACGGACCCCTCTTCACATCGCGGCTATGTGGGAGGCCACAAGGTCCTTCATGATGGCAGGGCAAAGGGGGGTCAAAAGAGAATGAAAGACAGATGCCAATAATGACTTAAAACAACATGAATGTGGAAGAATGAAGGAACGACAACACCTTCTTACATGACATTAAAACAGACAGAGATGGAGTGATAAAGCACATTGCTCATATAATTAGATAATCCCTTGCTTGTAATAAGTATGTTTAAGCTTACCACTGAGATGTGTGAGTAAAAAGAAACTGGTTTATTGAACCTAATTATCATTTATTTGTTATGATTATTATGATTTTTTTTGTGCGGAGATCGAAAGACAAAATCCGGAATAACACATAAAAAAATAAATAAAAAAATCAATACCAAGCCATGTGTGAATACATCTCTCTGATCGATGATGTTTTATCTGTTTGTATGATCAATGAAACACCGTTTCTGCTTTTGTGTACTACATTGCACACTATTGCAATGAGTTAGTCTCTTCCAGTGCACACAGCTGTATTTCCTAATTAGCATTTATAGCACAAACCCCATTTAGCTGTAAGTCCCACTATTAGCTTACATTTGTTTCACATCACTGTGTGACAAACCTGTGGCATTCCTATCACATATGGCTCCTTTAACAGCTTTATAAACTAAATCCTGCCGCATTTTTTTGTTTTGTCAAATAAAGCATATCTCACAAAAGAAGATCTGTAAACTCAATTTCCTGTTCTATTGTGGCACACCCCCACATCTTAGTCTTATAACCTCCCTGCTGTAGATCAAACAATTTCATATATATGTGTATCCCTCTGAATATGTGCAGATGTGTGTCCCTGTACCCCTGTGCAGATGTGTATACCTGTACCCCTGTGCAGATGTGTATACCTGTGCATATGTGCAGGAATAGAATAACATCACACTCACACACGTGCACAAGCACACATGCGATATATATATATATATATATATATATATATATATATATATATATATATATATATATATATATATATATAATGTAAATAGCAAATAGATATATACCATGAAAAGGCTACATTCTATTGAATTTCTCAGGTCTTACCTCCAGGGGGCACTGTCTGTATGCTCAGACATCATCACAAAGTTATATTGCTGCATTTTAACTTCTTCCCTCCCTCTATCATTACTTCTTGTAAAAAATGTGTACCGTGAACTGAGTTCAATGCACTTTTCCCCATCCCAGTGCAGCTGTATTTTAGAAACAGTAAACAGCTTGTCTTATCCTGAGGCTGTTCTCTGATATTTCCATGCTCCACGTGGAAACAAAGCTTTCAAACAAACATGGAAGCACACTCAATACCAAATCTAAAATTACAGTGTTTCAAATTGTTTATATATTGAATCAGGGAATGCTATGACAAATTTATAACCAGTGATTCTCAGAATGGAGTCCGTGAAGCATAACCAGGTATTTATTTATTTGATTTTATTTCGTTACAGGAAGCCACAAGGCACAATTTTCCACCGTAGAACATATATTATTGAGCTGCTTGACTGCACAATTGATCTGAATGGGTTTAATTCAAATCGTGAAAATGCCAAATAACCATAATATTTATATATAATCTGCATATTTGAATAATAAAGCTAATATTTGAATAGTTAGATTGTGTTCATAAAATAAATCTGTACTTATGGGGTCTGTGGACTTCCTTTTACAGTTAAAGGGATGCTTTGATGACCCTTGATTTAAATATTTATGTAAAACTGTCTTGTGCTGTTAATTTAACGTTTTAATATGTATTTCTATATTTATTTTAATCCACATTCCTTTCATTCATATACAACGGGTCCTTTTTTCTGGATTATGATCGTTATGAATGTTACTGTAACTGAAACGAGTAAAACTTCAGTCCTTCTTCCTCTTATCTTTCTATAACAACACTCCCTGGAGTGAGTTATTCCTCTTATACCACAGCAGTTCACCAGTGATGACACGTCACACTATTTATCAGTTTGTAGCTACATTTAACATCTCTTAAACATCTGTTTAACAAGTTAGTTCCTCTTACCACTTACACTATAGCAGCTTTAAACAGTTGTTCCTTCAAGACTTTTTTTCTCTCTCTCACCTGAACTTAATAAAACAGCTTGTGACGAACTGTTAAACATAACCTCCTCTATCATGATGACATATTGTCTGTTACAAAGCACTGGTAATGGACGCTCCTTCCATAAATACTAAAGAACCGTCACCTAGCATAAAACATCAACGATGATATCGTACGTCTTTCTTTGTCATGTATAATATAACCTGCCATCTGACAGCACTGCTGTCAGAGTTAATGTCTTCTAACCAGTCAGTTTCGAGAATTCAACAGGTTATATTTTCCAGCATCGTCCTAGAACACATATTTTCTTATACCATAGAAATCCCTGTGTTTTGAATCCAGCTGCTTCATGCTGTTGCTGTAAGTCATGTTCACTGTGCATTGCTTTTTATATATATATAAAAAAAAAACTGTTATACAAGCAACACTGCCACTATATACACGCAATATAATTATAAAATCAGTGTGCTGACACTTTATATGTATGCAGTGTGAATTCTACTGCATGTGCCTTGAAGCAGAATATTGCAATCGAGCTGCTTCAGTATTCTACTTAAAAGAAAACTCTACACATTAAATATGTTTATATTGAAATATCTGTGATGTGCTTAGTGATGCTGGTGTTGATTTGTTATTTGGTGTTGGATTTTCATTATTCCTGTGAGAAGATAGTGGTTTTATGTCACATTTATTCCATGAGGGGACATTTCTAACATGGTTACCATGAAGTTTAATTGGAGAAAAAAAGAACAATGTCAAATATTATTGTCAGGCTTTGGTGTTAGCTCATAAAACATAAATGGTAAATGGCCTGCACTTATATAGCGCTTTTTTACCATAGCGATTATACAAAGTGCTTTACACTGTTTCCTATTCACCCATTCACACACACACACACACACACACACACACACACACACACACACACACACCAATGGTAGCAGAGCTGTCATGCAAGGAGCTAGAGTGGAGCAAGGAGCAACGTGGGGTTCAGTATCTTGCCCAAGGACACTTCGGCACGTGGAGTCATGAGGCCTGGGAATCGAACCACCAACCCTACGATTATTGAACAACCCGCTCTGCCACCTGAGCCACAGCTGCAAAAGAGCAAGAGCTTCTTTTTGTCTCTCACCATTAGACGAGTAGAAGGAGTACACATGTTGGTGCAAATGCTGGCCTCAAAGATCCAAAAAGGGCTAAAGTGCTGCTCCACTACTCTCTTAGTAGTAGGTAGTGATGAATTCCCACTGGAGCTACCATCAGTGCGTAGTTGAATAGCATTGTGGGTAATGCAGAAAACTGTGAAAGTAGATCAACATGCAGATGAAAGAACTCAATTACAAAAAGAATGTTGGATGCCACTGATGAGCACATCTTTATAAAGATTTAAATGAAAGCTGTTCAGGATGGAGTTTTACTTTAATATTTGTCTAATGTTAATGCTTTGGTCTTTGTGTATTAACACTGTCTATGAATATCTAATGTGTAATCTGCACTGTGCTACATACTGTATACAGATAATGACCATGAAATAGAATTGAGTTGGGTCGAATTGAACTGGAATATATAGAACTTCATGTAACTGGACAGAAAGAGTCAAACTTTGCAAGAAGAAAAGTGGAAACACGCATGGCCTCGTTTCCAACACTGACACGGTGGCAGAAAGCAGGAAGCCTTAAGCAAAGGGTTAAACACATCTTAGCACTTTATTGCCCACCACTGTAGTCATAGCAACAAGTTAATAAGTAGCTTCTCTGATCTCGCTTTTTGTCGCCGAGTAGGTTGCTAAGATACAAATCGAGTTCCATAGAGACTTATGCAAAATAATAGAAAAGTAATTTAAAGGGTTATAATGAAATATATTGCAGGACGCATCATAATAAAAGGAGACTCATAAAAGGAAAATGCAGAGTATGAAGCTGAAGTGTCTAAACAAATGATACCTGATAGCTGTTTTCGATTTTAGTTGTTTTTTTTTTGGGTTTTTTATTAGAGGTGATGAATTTTCGGGTGGTCTTGGGGTTGCGGGAAGAAAAATAGGCACAGTGGTTCTCTTCTGGCCGTTGAGATTGGAGCATTACTGAGCGCCCTCAGTCATTTCACTCCTGTGGTGAAGCAGTAAAAAGAACAAGCAAGAGAGATTGAGGGAGAGAGAAGGAGAGCGAGTGACAGAGGGAGAGGGAGAGAGAGAGAGCGAGAGAGAAGGAGAGCAAGAGACAGAGAGCGAGAGAGAGAGAGAGAAGGCCTTGCCTCGCGCTTGCATCATCCAGCTCAGGGCGGTGTGTGATGGTGTGCCCTCTTTTTCTTTGTTCAAACTCCTCTATCCGCAATGGCAGGGCGAGATGAATGTGATGCTGTAGGGAGCATATTTAGCCAAAGATTCTGCGGTTTAAATTCCACAGGGTGGGAGGGATTTTAAAGCAGTTGGCACAGAATCTTCAAAAGCCAGTGTTGTTTGTTCTTGGAAGAAAACAGAATTAAATTCTGTAGAAAAAAAGATGTGCGTTAATGAATTTACCATTTGTTCACTGACAAGGATTAATTAAAAACATTTTTTTCAGCGTATGTAATTAGCAGCGGCAATTTATTTTATTTTTTTTTAACCAACCCGAGAGCAGACGTCACCTTTGCCTCCATTTCTAATGTGTTCTGTTTGTTACTTTTTCACTTTATTGTTTCTCTGGGCTTATGTGTGCCAATATGTAGAGATGGGGGGTGGGGGGATTTTATTTATATACTGTATATATATATATATATATATATATATATATATATATATATATATGTTTCTCTCTCTCTCTCTCTCTCTCTCTCTCTCTCTGTGTGTGTGTGTGTGTGTGTGTGTATATCTATATATAACTTTCAGAAAAAGAGATTTATTCCGCTGGTGATAATAAAATAGATCATAATAAAAACATTTTCCTTGTCCTCTCACATTCCAACCCTCGACATGTGCATTACAGATCTGACTTTTCTTCACACACATCTTTGTACCTCACACTATTCAGGTGAATAAGCCACATTTTGTACCTTGAAACTCTTAATCCATTGAAAAAAAAAACAACAAAATCAAATTATAAAGAAATAAAAAGATCTTTAAACCAATGGGATAAATGATTAAGACTCTATAAAATCACAAGACAACTAAGCAATATATATTGAATAAAAGAGCTCACAGGGAAAAAAAAAAACAATGCCAACAAAGATTCTCAAGCACTACAGAACTCAAAGTTGGTTTTGGCATTCATACTGCACCTATTACTAGGGTAAAGGGGCTCCTATTTATTCAAGGGGATTTATGCGTCCACTTTCACTTAACAGTCACTTGACCACTGCCCTGAACGCCCAGACTGACAGCACACTGTAATGATCCATTAACCGAGGGGTTAATCAGCCACCGATGCTCAGCCTCTCATCATTGACTGAGCACACAAAGGTTAGTTGAGTGTGAACACACTATCAGTGCGTCTCTTCTTGCAAAAGCTAGGCAGTTTCCTTCTTGAGTGTGCCACAGAACAGATGATCGGAATGGACAAAAGGTCAACCTCTGCGACGTCGACTCGTCGGCCTGCCGCTCCACAGAGGTCGTTATCTAGTATGATGACATCGCTCTCCAACGACTCAGGTGTTACTCGCGCCGCCCGAATCATTGGCACCATATTTCATTATTATACTTTTATCATCCTCTGAATCATAATGAGATGAGAGAGAGATTGGGATATAAAAAGGAGGCAGTGTATCATCTCTCATTGTACGCACCTTTCATTTTGTATTTATGGAAACTATGCATCAGAAATCACATAAATTCAAAGGGAAACATGGAGCCTTGTAAAATATTACTGTTTCAAATAGGAAAGGGGAAAATAGTTTATTATTATTATTATTATTATTATTATTATTATTATTATTATTATTATTATTATTATTTCAAAACAAATATCTGAGTGCAGTATATTTATAATAAGTCAAGCAAATACACATAGTTCAAACCTCAGTGCATGCAAACAGAGACGGCTCAAAATATACAGCATATGAGACAATTATAAGTCATTATAAGTGTCATCATTTCAATTTAATAATAATAATAATAATATTAATAACAACAATAATAACATCAGCAAAAACAACAACAACAACAACAACAATAATAATAATAATAATAATAATAATAATAATAATAATAATAATAATAATAATAATAATAATAATAATAATACACGTTAATTTATACACAAGAAGGCGCTCAGAAATGTGTTGATAGAGCTACTAAAGTGGTGTTTATATACAGACTTTGAAGTAAATTACTCAAATAAGTCACATATTTTTAAAACACCCAAATAAAACTGAGTAACCAATTACGATCCAGTGGGCGTTACAAACACGTAATCCAAAACTAATCCAAAGATAGCGGTGCACTTAATGTCATGTAAACTGGACTGTTATCACACATTTTTGACTTTTCTACTGTACAGTAATGGTTTTATTGATAAATATATCGATACAAACTTTGTTTCTCAAAAAAAAAAAATAATAATAATAGTCTGTCCATGTGAATAACGCTAACTCCACCTGAGGTGAATTCATACAGAACGTTCTGAGTTGATTTGACCCGAGGAGCTGGGCTGAGGTGTCGGGGTCGGGGAGGGGTGCATTGATTCAACTGCCAGTGAAAATGACCCACCACTAACCCAGCCGTTGGGTTACACAAAACTACCCAAGACTGAGAATATAACCCAATTAAATGACCTAAAATTCTCAACCCAGCGTTTTAGATATAAAAAAATATCCCAGCATTTTCTAGAGTGTAATAATAATAATAATAATAATAATAATAATAATAATAAGAAGAAGAAGAAGAAGGAGAAGAAGAAGAAGAAGAAGAAGAAGAAGAAGATACTCTCTGTATTGCATTACTGTATTTTGTAATTCTTGGTATTGCACTCTTTCTTGCCTACAAATATCTTGCACTGATTCTGAAAAAGAACAATAGCACTTCATTGCTTTACATCTGCATTTGTGACTACACTCTTCTAGTGTCATCAATCAGCGCATCTAAAAATTGAACAGAGCATAGAATTAAGGCAATGATATTTTTGTCCATTAACATGTTAAGTTTACATTTTGTCATTACTTCTACATTTTTACATTTTTATTCATTTAGCAGACGCTTTTATCCAAAGCGACTTACAAATGAGACACACTCACACACCAATGGTAGCAGAGCTGCATTCAAGGTGCTAGCTTGCCATCGGGGGCAACTTAGGGTTCAGTGTCTTGCCCAAGGACACTTCGGCATGGGATCACCCGGGCCGGGATTCGAACCGCCAACCCTATGATTAGTGGATTAGTGGACAACCCACTCTACCAATTGAGCCACAGCCGCCCACTTCTAGCATATTTGTATCTGTCTCATGATTTTTGGTTTATCGTATACTGCCTCCCCATTCATGGCTTTCAGATGAGTGTAAAAACAGGGCTCATACTCCGAGATTTTAATAAATAATTTCTGACACTGCACAAACTTTACATCAGCTGTATTTCAATGTGGTATACCATATCTCCAGTTGTAATCAAGATGCTGCTGCTCCTATCATATTCCTTTGCTTCATTATCTCCACATATTTCTTTATCCCGTCATCAGCCTTTCTTCTCAAATCTCCATCAATACGCACCCTGCCCAAGATCCGCCACACCTGGGCTGTTGCCACAGCAACGCGACCCCTGACAATAAGCAACCCTGTATGACACTGAACTCTGCGCAACTCCTGATTGGATATTGATTACACTTTTGTGATACATAATAGGATCAAAAGGATTGAGAGGCTTTGCCTATGCCTGGGTCTCTTGGCTTCTGATTGCCACTTATTTATAAGCTCTTGCTGTTCCGGAATCTGCATGTTAAGAAGGGAAAATATAATGAATAAAATAAATAAATAAACAGTTTTGTTTTGGAGTCTCAGAAAAAAAAAACCTCTATCAGGAATAGGGCTGAGAGTGTAGGCACAGATGTGTAAAGGCTGAGCACATACCATGGCAATTAGGCGCTCATAAAGCAAAACATACTGAGGGCTTGCATGATAGTTTGAAACGATGTCATCAAGTTGGACAATTTATGAAATAACGTCTGGATGTAAAACTTTTTTAATTGTATGAGCCTGGCTTTTTGGTCTTCTTTTGTTCTGATCCTAGATCAGTGCTAGCAGTACAGTTCACAACCATGCTGTCAGTGATTAACTTTCATTATGCTATGACAGGAAGGTAATAGATGGAAACCTTAAATATGGAGACTAGATGGAAACGGTAAATATGGACTGGACACTGCCTTTGTAACCTTGGACAAGGACCCCGAACTGAATGGTACCTTCAGCGAGCCTAGATTTCTTCCCTATATACAGGTGTATATATGAGAATACTGTACGAGTGTGCTGTCTAAGTAAACATACAACGATTCTTTAGAAAACATAAGAATCTGACATTTATATTTATGGGGTTCATAGGTCTATACTTCACACAGTCCTTTCCTGTCTAGCGATCACTCTCGTATAAGAGTAGAAGTATAGGGGAACCTCAGACATCACTCTTGGGTACAATACAGTCTCATCATTTCTCACTTTGTTATCCCACCTTTAACCTTATTTCTTGGCATGAAATATTTGAGATTTTATAAATGCAGACCATGCCTTCAAATGATTTTGGTTTGAGCGATTTAACTGCAGCAGGAAACTCTGGGAACATGGGTTACATTGTTAAAAAAAAAATAATAATAATAATTAATAAATAAAACCCTACTGTCAAAAACTATTGTCAGTTTTATAGCAATTTACTAGCAACAGGGTTCAAATTAAATTTCAGTAAAACTATCCAGTAAGCAACCATAAAATATGTTAAAGTACTGTAATATCTTACGTAATATAAACTAACACATGATCCAATACATTTTCTGATTGTCTGATCTATCCATCCATCCATTTTCTGTACCGCTTATCCTACAAGGGGTTGCGAGGCATAAGGTGGGGGACACCCTGGACGGGGTGCCAACTCTTCAAGTCCCCAACCTTGGAGGTACGAGGCAAATGTGCTAACCAATTAGTCACCATGCCCCTCTCATTTCGCTGATTTGGCAGATGTAGGGTCTTCAAGACGTCAACCATGGCAGTTTGGTGGTGCTGGGATTTCTATCCCCATTTTCTATCGTATAACACAAAGCCTTAACTACAGAACCACTAAAGCTCACATACCTTGCATTGATTTAATGCAATCCTGTAAATCCAGTAAAATTTACAGTGAAAATCTCTAGGATGCTCCTTCACAATTAAAGCCACCTAGAATGACTTGCATTTTAAGGTTTTGAATTAACATGTGATCTTCAGTGGTGTCCAATGAAATTGAAAGTTTTTCAGTTCAAACTTCTTTTGGTGTCATGTTGGTTTAGTTTCTTTTTGGTTCATGGTTTCCCATTCGACTACCTGCTGATAGTGGTGACAGTGGGATTTAGCTCTTGCTTTATCTGTGCTTAAAGAGAGCTTTAGCCTGTCCAGCTCTCTCATCTGCTCATTTGCACACTCTGCTCAAACAGATCAGCTTCCAAAACTTTCATGTTAATACTGCCGTCAGCACCATCGTCACTTCGTAGATCACTGCCGTAACTCAGCACAACTGCCTCATATAACTGCATTGTGTTCTGGACACAAACATCTCCACTACTTCTACACTGGATTTATCATTAATTCTTTTGTTTTTAGGAGCTAACAGTGAAACCTGACCATTATCCCTTATGTTTGAGATTCAATCACCTTTGGAAATGCACTTGCAATGTGTGCGATGTCTGTGACATCAGAGTGACAGACAAGTACTAACTTCTCACCGGAATAACAACAATGCAACACTAACCAACAAATTAGCACCAGCAACTCTAACCCATCACACATATTTTGAGATAAATGTGCTTAATGCGTTTCAGCATGGAGATTTTCTTTATTGCTATACAGCCAGTGGGTGCAAAAACTTCCACACCGGAATCAAAGGTGAATCTCCTGTTCTACCACATCTCGATGGTGTTCTTTTGGATTCAATAGAAGCACCGGATCTAAAGAACGGAAGGCACTGAAGAACACTGAACTCGTTGTCATGTTCATGAAACCAGTTTGAAATGACTTTTACTTAGTGACATGGTGCATTATCTTGCTGGAAGTAATCATTAGAAGATAGGTAAAATGTGGCCATGAAGGGATGCACATGGTCAGCAACAATACTCAAATTGGCTATGGCATTCAAGCGATGATTGATTGGTATTACCAGTTCCAAAATATGCTAAGAAAACATTCCCCACATGACTATACTTCCTCCACCAGCCTGGACTCTTGATACAAGGCAGGTTGTGTTATTAGCACCACATTCTAACCCTTCCATCTGTGTGCCTGAGCAGAAATTGAGCTCCTTCAGACCAGGAGATGTTTTTTCCAGTCTTCAACTAACCAGTTTTGGTGATTCTTTGCCCACTGCAGCCTCAGCTTTTGATTGGGGCGGCTGTGGCTCAGTCGGTAGAGCGGGTTGTCCACTAATCCACCAACCGTGGGGTTGGCGGTTCGAATCCCGGCCCGGGTGATCGCATGCCGAAGTGTCCTTGGGCACACTGAGCCCTAAGTGCCCCCAATGGCAAGCTAGCAC
>JAFFST010053470.1:61012-73512 GCA_022414735.1 Noturus placidus
TTTTTTCGATTTCATACAGCATAGGGATGGCAAAGGAATAAACTTCCTGTTCAGTAGCTGGGACCAATTCGGCATTAATATGTGTCAATATAGAGGTTAATACCGTAAATAACCAATGCAAGCAATAAGAAGCAAATAATACAGATAATGACACTGCTACTCGTCATCATTCATATTGTTATCGCTGGTAGCTGTGTCACATAGCTCAGGCCTCTCGTGCCGAGTTTATTAGACCAATGTTAAGAGAAATGTCCACATGAAAGCGCTCCGCAACCCGGCCCTGTACCCAGCGCTTTAATTGGGCCCTCGGGTTGCCATAAGGAAAAATGATGGGTGCTGGCAATGAGCTGATGAGCTGTATGACTGATGGCTGTGTGTGAAGGCTTGAGGCTCTGGCTCTGTGTACTGGATTGAAGTGTGAAGACCATGGTTGGCTTCAGAAATCTTTCCAACATGTCAGTGGATACAGCTTCCTAATTACATCTGCTTCTGAGAGGAACATGAGCTATGGAATACTGGCAGTGGTATTTGTGGAAAATATATTGGAGGATTGATGACAACACTGCCCGGTTTGCATCAAATTAATTCGAAGGACAATGAACGGAGAAAGGTCCTTGTGAGAGTTGTAGAGAGGATCGATAGGCTGACACTCATACACACACACACACACACACACACACACACACACACACACACACACACACACACACACACACACAAACACATTTGCAGGTAACAAGGCATTGCTTAAAAAATCATTATGGTCTGTTAACTACTCACAAAAGATTTTATTTAAAATGTATTTAAAAAATATTCCTTACCCTATTTTAACCTCAGCATTTAGTTAGTTAGCGATAAATGACCTAAATGTGATCTATATAATACAATGTTTTTTGTTTTAAACCACTCTACGTTTTTGTAGAAGCACATAAAGTCAAGCACATAAAGATTCGCTGTAAAACAATAACTTTGGTGTGCTTAAAAAGCTAACTAACTAACTAACTAACTAACTAACTAACTAACTAACTAAATAAATAAATAAATAAATAAATAAAATAACACAAGATAAAGTAAAAGTGTAAGGTCTGTACAATCTCTTGAAAGGTGGCCTGGTCAGAGCTTATTCTCTTATTCAGTATCGGCCTACAACAACAATTAAAATGTCAAATTTATATTCAAATAAAAAGTATTTTTTTTATCTGTTTATAGCTACAGTTAACCTTGTGGAAGGTCCTCAAAACAAGTTAGTCCCCATTATCACTTTAGCAGCTATAAACACTCACTCTTTTCATCATCACATCTCGGTCCTGAAGACCTTCCCAAGACTTAACACTGGAGATCTTAAAAGTTAAATAAATGTCTCCCTGCAGAACGCTTCACAATATCAATGATAACTTTGTTTATTTTGTTAAATACCAACAGATTTTTAAAACAAGTTTTTATTATTCAACTATTATTATCTTCATTATGTGGAGCATCTGTTGTACAAGTCCCCGAGTAAGACTTATTAGAACAAGCGCATCAGTGTAAATCTTAGAGTCATAGCTGTTGTTATAGAAAATGGACCAACAGCTTCTGACCAATCAGATTCAAGAATCCAGCAGAGCTGTGCTATAAAGACGGTTAAGACACTTTTATGATTGGACATTAAAAATGCCAAACTTTGTAAGAAAGTAAAAGTCTCTGACAGGTTGTGTGTGTGTGTGTGTGTGTGTGTGTGTGTGACAGGATGTGATATGAAACCTGTTAAGTTGTGGCCTGCACCGCTATGTTGGAAAGCTCAAGTGTAAACATTTTTAAAGTTGACGGCGTATAAAAAAAAACAGTGCTAGTGTGAAGCGCGAGGCTCCAGGCCAGCTTTTCTCATGAACCTCAGCTGTGCAGTGGCTCTGTGGCAGCTGTGTGTGAGCTTCGACAGGTTTCATATCACATCCTGTCACACTCTCCTTGGCCCGCAGGGACCCATCTGCTGTGCTGCCCGGGACGCCGTTTCAATTAGTCGAATCGATTCTGCGCAGAGCTGGAGTAGAGCGGTGCTATTTTGTCCTTTCTAATTTCATTTCATTCCACCTCCTGACCTTTCCTGCGTTCGCTCCAAACCAACGGCCCCTCCCCCCCACCAGCACAGAGACCAGACTGTCGGATTTAATGAGGTCGACGCTTAGCAAACATATCCCCCTCCGGCTCCAAACACTTTCTCCTGGAGTTTTTCCTCTCCCTCTGTCTGTTTCCTTCATCTTCTGCTACTTCCTCTACCTGTCCCTATCATTTTCTCTCCTGTAGCAGGGCGGCCTGGCATTTAAATTGCATTCATGCTCTGTGTATGCCCGCTTATTTATTTATCATCTCGTGAAGAATGCATCAGGTTGGCACACAGGGCCACAGTACAGGGACACTGCTCGAGTCCAGGCAGCATGAGATGGGATGGGAGAGACAGGAAGAGAGAAAGAGGGAGAAAAAGGTAGAGTGAGGTTTGGAGTGAAAGTGATAGAAGGGGAAAGACTTGGAGAGAAAGAGAGTGAGAGAGAGGGAGGTAGAATTATACAGGCAGAGTGAGAATAGAAGAGAAAAGGGGAGAGAGACCGTGAAAGCAAGACCGAGAGAGGCAGAGTAAGACAGTTTCAGCGTGAGAGGGAGACCGATATAAAGAGAGACAGACCTACACAAGGAAGATAAAAAGAATGACTGTGAAGAGTAATGACAGGCAGAAAAAGACGGAAAGAGAGAGAAAGGGGCGGATAATTAAAAAGAGACAAAAAAGGGTATGATTGCTGGACAGAGAGAGCGGGAAAGAATGATCGAGATATAGAAATAAAGACAGAGACAGTCAGAATGAGAGAAATTGAAGAAAAGAATGAGAAGTGATAGACAGAGAGGAGTAAGGGAAAGTGAGAGAGAGGGAGAGAGAGAGAGAGAGAGATGGAGAAGAAAAGAGATAAAAGAAATACAGAAATAGCAGGAAAGAGAGAGTGAAAGAGACATAAAAGGTGATGGACATATAGACGAAGCAACAGAGACAGAAACAGAATGATAGATAGAAAGAAAGAGATACAGAGAGTGAGATGGAGTGACAGATAGAGAAGGACAGTGCAAGAGATGAAGTGAAAAAAACGAGGGACAGCCTGAGAAGAGAATGAAAGTGTGAGAGAAAGACAGACAGGAAGAAAGTGAGCCAGCCAGGTAGACAAAGGATGGAGAGAGACTGACAAACAGAAAGAGGTAGGGAGAGTAGAGACAATGAGAATGACAGAGAGAAACTGACCAAGAATGATAGAAAGACAGGCAAAAAGATGACAAACAAAATGAGAGAAAGACTGAAAGTAGGAAGAGATCAAGAGAGACGAAAAAAAGAAAGTGAACGAGAGAGAGCGAGAGAGAGAGAGAGAGTGGCAGACCAGCAGAAAGGAAGTGCAGAGAGAGAGAAGTGGATAGAGAGGAAGAAGACAGAGAGAGACAAACGAGAAGTAATCTCAAAAATACATGTGGTATTAAGATGGAGAAGAAATGAAAGTACATCAACTGTATGTGAACAGCTATAGATATACAGTGGTGCTTAGAGGTTTGTGAAACCTTTAGAATTTCCGTTAACTCTGCATAAATATGACCTAAAACACCATCCGATTTTAGATAAAGAATTGTAGATAAAGAGAACCAATGAGAACCCAAATGAGGCAAAGACTATTATACTTGGTCTTTTATTTATTGAGGAAAATGATCCAGTATTACATATTTGTGAGTGGTAAAAGTCTGTGAACCTTTTCTTTCCGTATCTGGTGTGACCCCTTGTGCAGCAATAACTGCAACTAAACCTTTCATTTAACTGTTGATCAGTCCTGTATATCGGCTTGGGGGATGTTTAAATTTCTTTTTCATATGGCCCAGTTCCTAAGAGATAACTAAATGAAAAACTCATATGCGTTCAGCCTGAAAGGTCAAGCCGTAGTCTAGATCCTCCTCGGTTGTGACGACACAGATGATGTGGTGACGTGGTGATGTAGCAGTGGGCATTACGCACACGGCAGGAGAGCAACACGTTATTACTTCTGTCCCCACTGAAAGCCATATCCTCACAAACAAACACAATAATCACTGCCGGGGCCAGCTCGTCCGTCCTGACAGAAAAATGAATTTGGCGAATTTGATAAGCTGCAACGGGGAGCCGTCATTTCTGGCAGGTCCGACTGAGGCATTTGTCACGGGTTCAAAAAACTAATCCTATTTCGAGGAGAACACGCCGCACCCGTGATGAGCACAGATATTGGATTTTGCATGGGCCAGAGAGATGTAAAGAAGAGGAAGAGGAACAAAACAATAACTCAAAGTGTAATTGAAGGATTAGATCGGAGTTAGAAAAGGAGACACGCCGCCGGCGTTCTGTCACACTGCAGAGTCGGAACGGAGTTGAAAAAAAAAACCCAACAAAAAACGAGGTCTTCTTTCAAGGTGCGTTTACTTATTTGGCGTAGTTTACGCCCGATGCGCCAACATGACGCTGACTGTTGTGACAAATATAAATAAAAAGCTTTCTCCGCTTTTCTCAAATAGGACGAAACACTTAATCTGTCACAACAGAGTTAAAAACAACTACATAGCAGGATATAAGATTTATTCATGGCTATATTTTTATAGCAGGACTGAAAAATTGTTTATTCATGGGCCAGTAGCATAAACATCAGTCACTGTCGCTTATAAAAAGTAACACACATAACCCCAGAAATGAAAACACAAACACACACACACACACACACACACACACACACACTGAAAACTGAAATCTGCATTTTAATCTGAAATCTCAGTAGCAGACGTGTTTCAGAAAGGCACAAAAAATGGATTCAATTGTAATATTTGCTCCATATTTCCAACACTGTTTGATGCAGGCTTTTAATTTAATGGTGCTTCTAAAAATAAACTCATTTCGCTCTTTTTTCTTGCTACAAGAAGGCAACTCCTATATATTCCGATTATAAAACAGTAAAGCACCTACTATGGAACCTGTTTTTTATTTATTTACTTATATATAATTTTTGATTTGATGCTGATTAAAAGAGAATTATGCGCATTGAAGTTTCAGAAAGAGCGTGAAAGGGTCCAGTGACAATAAATAATTTTTTTTACATATAATTACACAACAAATGCCTTAGCTTGTTGACTGAAAGCTGAATTTATAATAAAAATCATGTGCGAAAGATAGAAAATGCTATCAAACATTGGTAGCATGTGAATAAGTGTCCTGTCAATAATAAAGGGCTTTACATTACTCTATGTTGTAGTAATGCTAGGTCTATATACAGATCTGGATAACTGGACACCTGTCAATTTAACCAAAAAATACTATATAAAATATATATAATATTTTATTTTGAACTGGACTGAATGGGGAATTGATAAGATCGTTGCTGGCCAAAAGGTAGCTCCCTAATAAAGATGGTGGGAGTGGGGCATGAACTTGGGAACAACACTCCGGTGCACTAATCACTGGATTGCATGTGAGGGTGAGCAGTGGGGATTTACATGCGCAAGAGGTGCAGCTACTTTTTGGGCCCTGAGCATTGTGACAGGCCGGCTTCAACCTCGATGTTGGAGGCATCAACCTCCACGATGAACGGAGCATCAGGGTTGGGAATCCGGAGCCCTGGAACCGAGGTCAGCCTTTCCTTTAAAACATCAAAGCCCCCACATCACTCCCATCCTTATAAACTTGCCCAGTGTATTTTTAGAAAGGGTGCAGACAGGGGCAGCCAGGGTACTGAAATTCTTCATGAAATGATGAAAGAAGTGCGTGAAGCATAAGAACCGCTGGAATGGCCGGATTGACGTTGGCCACTCCTTGACCCACTTGGGTGTTTCCCGGATCCATTCTCAAACCAAAAAGGAAATGGTGGTAACGTGAATCTGTGACTTCTCAAGCTTTACATATGATTGGTTCTCTAGAAGGAGCTGGACATTCCAGTTTACATGAACAACATGCTTTAATGAACTGCTAAAGATTAGAATGTCATCAAGATGACCTCATTAATGAAGTGCTGGAAGACCTCAGGTGCATTCATCAGGCCAAAGAGCATTACGAGACACTCGTAATGACCTGATTGCATGATAAAGGCAGTCTTCAATTCATCCCCTGGTGTGATGCAGACCAAGTTGTACTCACTATATAAGTCTAATTTAGTAAAAATCTTGGCCCATTGAAGTTGGTCAAAGTTCAAATTCATCACTGGAGGGATGGTTGGGTGTGCCCCTAGGAAAACCCTGGGGTCATTGAGGCCCACATACAGAAATTGAACTACTAGCCCAATCAATCCAGGGATTACACTGACGTAGCCAGAAAAAGACAAGGACAAGACACAGCTCGGTGATGTTGGTGACGTAGAGGGCAATACGTTCCCAGTGTCATCCTATACGTAAGGTAAGCAGCACAGTTTGGGTACTCACTGGCTCTCAGGCCAGGGGTTGACCATGCCGAGCAGAAATGGGCAGGAAGGACCTCCAGGGGCAACCCTAGGCTCCAAACTAAGCCCCCATCAATGAAATTACCCGCAGCACCTGAATCAGTAAAGACTTGAAGACCAGCTCGTTTGCCTTCACCCAAAGGAGGGTGGCTGACATAAACAGGTCCCTCTATCTGGGTGGGCCCCTGCCTTTTAAACTCCCAGGTGGGCAGGAGGCCTGGGCTCAATTTGGCTGTCCATAAGCCCGTGTTGACCGATGCTTGGTCAGCCACAATCTCCCCAATCTATCTCTGATGAGTCAGCTAATGGTCTGGTGCAGACCGACTGTTATTTTGTTGGCTTGGTACAAAGTACCCATCCAGGCCCACTTTCCAACCAGATACACAGATCTGGATAACTGGAGTGGGTATCTATGTCTGTATGTATTCATGTATATGTACCGATGCATAAACACACCTGACAATTTACCCCAACAATACTATATAATATATATAATATATATTTTATTCTATTTTGAACCGGACTAAATTGGGAATTGATGAGACCATTGCTAGCCAAAAGGTAGCTCCCTAATAAAGACAGTGAGAGCAGGGCGTGCACCGGGGAGTTTCCAAAAAATGCACTAACCACTGGGCAGCATTAGTAGCAAGAGGAGGATTCTAAGAGAAGTGAAATGCCCAAACTCTCAGTGAGACGCTCAGCAGGGACTTAGCCTCGCGTAGACCAGCACTCAGACAAGGGAGAGCCAGAGAGAAGTGGTGACGATACCTGCTCGACTCAGCTCGGATAAAGATTCAGCGAGGGAGACTCTTGCTGAACCTAAGCAAAAAGCTCTTAATAAATATATAGAGAGGAGAATACTTAAGTCTCTAATTCTGAACCTGAACCTCAATAATTTTAACTTTAACTAAAGCTCTGCTACAAAATAACTGTGCAGAGATAATATCGCTCTGCTGCATGGCACAGAATTATGTCCACATGTCGACTGCCAAAACCCAGCGGTTTAAGCAGTGGCATGCACGGGTGTGAATCAGCGCTAATTACATGCACGGGCCATGCAGGTAGCCACGGATAACATTAAGTTTTCCACAATCCAGTCTCACAGAAAAAAAAAAAATGTTCTAATGCAACTTATCTGTGGCCTTTTCTATCTGTTGAATATCAACATTCTGGCACAAAAATATGTTTCACAGCAACATAACAAACTTTCACATAAAATGCTCTGTTTGTCACGTTCTGCACCAATGTATATTAACCAAGCCCACCTCTACCACTATGCTATTTGAATAAGATCAATGTGTAATAAAGAAGTTACCTGCTTGCTTTTAAGGACACATGATTAGAACTTCTAGACTCATTAAACTTCTCTTCTTCTCTGCAAACACAAACAGGCTTTAAAACTTTTACACTTGATATGTTAAATACTTATACCCTAGTGTCCCATGCAGGGTGTATTCCTGCCTTGCGACCAGGATGGAGCAATTACTGAAGATGAATGACTGAATATTTTGGTGTAAAACATGTAAATAAGATGCAAATAACCTATTTATAACATTAACTCATTTTTTTTTGCCTGAAATAAACCTTGTTTTATTAATGCAACAGCTTCACAACACACCTTGTCCTTTGTTTGTTCTTGCCCTTTTATTTATCTTGTGAAATGTTCCACTGTGGAATTCATGCAGATTAATACAGCCCTCCTAACAGCCCACTTTGAAGTGAAACTGATTTGCACACTTTCCAGCAAGCTGAAATTATTTGCCATAATAGAGAGGTTGCCAATAATTTACACACAAATTAGAGCCTTGCCGTGCCTGAGCTTGAAATATACTGCAGTGTCTTGTGATATTTTTACCATCACATTGGGTCTCAATGGTGCCTGTCATCACTTCAATGATGCATGTCAACACAATCTCTCATAACCACTGCCCATGGGCCAGATGCCTCCCACAGACATACCACCTGCATGCATTGCATTCTCGAATATTCTCTCTACATTTCAACACTTTGTTGCTTAGAAATTTCAGACAATGATGTGCTGTCTTGCCATCAGGTGGGAAGTGGCCCGAGCCATGCCATGATGTGAGGACAATGACCACTTCCACCAAAACCAAGGTACTGATTATAGAAGTGGGAAGAATATAAGTGGGATCTAAATACCACTACCACCATCACCACCATCATCATCATCATCATCATTATCAAAAAGGCCCAACAGAGACACTACAGAGAAAACGGAAGAGGTATATATTAAAGAGGCTGCTTTTGATATATTCTAATTTGAAATTACCTAAAGCATCCTGACATGACATTCTCCATCACTTTCTGGTACAGCAACACTGACTCGCACACCAAGAGAAAACCTCAACAGAATGTGGGGGGAAAAAATAATCAGACATGATCTTTCATCAGTGCAATCTCTGCACATCAAACACATCGGAGCTTTAAAATGTACTCTGACCCCACCCACACCAGCACACCTCATATTTCAGCTCCTTCCCTCTGGCATAAGATACAGACTCCCGATGACTCAAACAAGCCAAATCTTATATTTCTTCTGTCAGAGAATTCAACTCGTAACTGCTTTTCACAAGCTGCTGGTTCTTTCAATTTGAACTGCCATAATGTTTGCACAGACACTGTGTTAAATCTGTATTCATAATTCTGTTCATAATAATGTATAGTCATTACTGTTACACATCTACTTCAATGACTAGTGCTGCTACTGATTTCAGTCCATCTGTACTATTGTAACACATACACTTCTTCAAAATTTGTACTCACTATTACTCAATAAGGCTTGTTATACACTCTATGCAGGGTGGCATGGTGGCATCGTGGTTAGCACACTTCGAATCCCACACCTTTCTTGTGTGCATGGACCTTGCAAGTTCTCTCCATGCTTCGGGGGTTTCCTCCAAGTACTCTGGTTTCCTCCCCTAGTCCAAAAACACATGTTGTAAGCTGACTGGCATTGTTTGTGGTGCGTGCAATTGTGCCCTGTGATGGGTTGGCCCCCTGTCCAGGGTGTGGCCCGAGTTCCCTGGGATAGTCTTCAGGCTCCCCCGTGACCTTGTGTAGGATAAGCGGTATTAAGAATGGATGGATGGATATACGCTATGCATGTATGGAAACATGCTCACGAGTGCAGGAGTTGAAATCTTGTATTATATGGCCAAAAATATGTGAACGCCTAACAATCACACACATACATAAGCCTTCCTCAAACTGTTGCCTCAAATTTGGAAGCACACAATTGTATAAAATGTCTTTGTATGCTTTACAATTTCCCTTCACTGGAACTAAAGGGCCCCAAATTGGTTCCAATACCCCTGTGCACAAAGCGAGCTCCATGAAGACATGGTTTACCAAGGTTTTTTCATGTCCAAGTTCAGATGTAATCAGTTATTACAGACACTACATCCATCCATCCATCTTCTATACCGCTTAATCCTTTTCAGGGTCACAGGGAAACCTGGAGCCTATCCCAGGGATCAACGGGCACAAGGCGGGGTACATCCCGGACAGGGTGTCAATCCATTGCAGGGCACAATCACATACAAATTCACACACCCATTCATACACTATGGAAACTTTGGACATGCCAATCAGTCTACCATTCTCCCCCGCAGCACAGGGAGAACATGCAAACTTCGCACACACTGGGCCACAGTGGGAATCAAACCCCCTGTGAGGTGTACGCGCTAACCACTAAGCCACCGTACGCCCTGGACATTACACAACTTTTGCTGTTGATCTGTCATTTTGTAGGTATAACGGTATACACTACACAAGTGGTTGTACACACTACACAATCTTTCACCTGCAGGTCCCTCAAAAAGTGCACCTATACCTACTTTCTCACAAAAATAAGCAGCTGGTTATTATATGACTTTGTTAAGATAGAGCTTAAACATCTGTCCATGGGGGTTGCTTATGCACTATTTTTGTAAGGAAACAAGTCAAAAAAGAGAAATAAGATAAGCAGGAAATATTATTTGGGGAGACTCGCAATGTGAGGGTCGACTGATTTGCAGGTATAGTTGAAATAATTGTAGCTATTTTTTTTATACGTTTACTGTGTGTCAAGAGGAATCATTTTGCCCTCGCTGGATGACAGATGGACTGTCATTAGCTGTTGCTCATCCCTGTTCCTGCTAATTTCCATAGAGTTGCACAAACTGCAAGATTCATTGCTAAGAATTTCAAACATTCATTGCTGAGAATTTCAAACATGGTCTCCCTGAACCACCCATTCTACACAGGTGGTTGTCATGTCGGTGTGCAAATCAGTGCTAACATTGCGTAGTGTATGTTCGGAATAAAACTATGTAGTACCGCAACTATGCTCTAATTACACATTGTGTACATAGCATCAACTGAAAACCATAATATCAGTTCAAACGTACTGAGAAAATAGAACATTGTCCCCAAACTCTGAAGAACTCAAGCTTCTAAAGTTCTCACGATGAACACACTACAAAGCTCTAAACTCAAAGAGCTCCAGAAGTTTGTAGAACTAAACCACACTTGTACAACTTTTACTGAAGAACTCTAGAATGGATGATGAAACTGAAAGCTAACACCGGGCATGTTCAGTCAGCAGTCAGCGATGCCTCCAGTCCTGATTTCCTCCATCCCCTGTGCCCTTGTGTGTCTGCATCTTCCCTTTCTGTTCCATTAAATCCTTTCATTATGGCCAAATGTATTTGTGGCCAGGTGATATTTACGTACGCTAATACGCATGCCAGATGCTCATGTGCCACTGCTGGCTAAGACCAGTCCTGCAGCTGGCACTGTACCCGCTCCTATCATCCTCTCATCATGGACAAATTCCCCGCTCTCTCCTCGCTCTCACCATTTTGTTTAGCCATTGTTGCGTTGTTGACAACATGTGGCAGAGATACTGAGCAAATGAATAATATTCCCAGCGGTCCCAATGGCTTGGTTGAGTACTCATGACCATCTTGTCCATTAATCTAATTCGGAATTGGACTGGCTGTGAAGGGAACAGGTGTGGAGCTAGAGATGGGGTATAGATGACATGGATTATTAACGAGAGCCTGGATGGCTTTAGATTCATTTTCGGTTTGTAACTCGGTCCATATGTCACAGTGGAGAAACACAACATATTCCAGAGACAGAATAGATTTGCCTTGACCTTGTGTAAAGTATGTAGAGAAAATCTAAATTGTAAATTATAGATTGTGGAGATTTTTCAACAACGCTGATTTCTATCATGTGCCACTTTTAATTACAATGTACAATTTAAATGGCTAACTATAACGTCTGCAGATAGGTAACTACACCAATTATTCTTACCAGCCGTAACCACACCCATAACCATGCACATTAGCAGGGTTGGGAGGTTTATTTTTAAAATATATTCCATTAAAGTTACAAATAACTTCGTAAAAAAAAGTATCACAATATGAAAGTAATGTAATCTGATTATTTTTGGATTACTTCAAGGCCACATATGTAAATAAAGTCAAGAGAAAAGCATTATGAAATCCTTTTATTTAGAGCTTCAAACATTAATTTGAATAAAATAAATAAAATGAAAAATAAAAGATTTTACATCCTTGATGCGGCTAACATTGTATCACGAAATCTAGGATGACCATATTCTGGTTTTCCAAAAACATTTTTGACATTGTTTCCTACATTCTTTTGAATGTCCATGGAATAAAATAAAATATCAGATGTCTGGAGGGAAAAAAGGACGTATGGTCACCCTAACAAAAGCATTTCAGAGAACAATTTCCGTTAATTTCTAGCAGATTAACTTTGCACAAAATGTATTTGCGCCTGCACCAGGAGGTCGCTCATGTGAGTCACGACTGGCGAGAAAGAACCAGAACTATAATCACACAGCTGTCTATATTGTGTTTTATCAAAAGATTAATTCCTTTGGATTTAAATGGAAAAAAAAAAATGTAACCCTGATAATATTCCTATTGTGTACTAAATGTACCTGCAATCTGACTACTTTGTTTTTTTGACATAACTGTAACGGATTTCAGCTACCAGTTTTTTGTATCCTGATTA
>JAFFST010053470.1:78512-81198 GCA_022414735.1 Noturus placidus
AATCCATCACAGGGCACAATCACATGTACATACATGTACTTGTACATTCATACACTACGGACACTTTAGACACGCCAATCAGCCTACCATGCATGTGTTTGGACTGGGGGAGGAAAACGGAGTACCATGAGGAAACCCCCAACACACATGCAAACTCCACACACACAGGCCACAATGGGACTCAAACCCCCGACCCTGGAGGTGTGACACGAACATGCTATCCACTAAGCTACCGTGCGCCCCAAAACGAGAAATTGTGTGGTAAAATACAGTTTGTTTGGACTACTTAAGCTCAATAATCTCAATATCGTGATTATACAATACACACCAGCTAAGGGGAAGGAGGAAGCGGTGTGCACGCTTGACAACAAGATGGACTTAATGAGACTCAGAGTAAGTAGTTACAAGGAAATGAGGAATTGGTGTATACTTCTATTAACGGAGATATGGCTATGTAACAATATCCCAGACTCAGTTTATCATATTGACGGGTTACTCCTCTTCTGAGCCGACTGAAATTATGTGTCAGGAAAAACTCGTGGAGGAGGACTCTTGTGTTTTCATAAATAAAAGCAGGTGTATAAATTGCTCCCTGGTAAGCAGCCATTGTTCTGAAGCTGTGGAATATTTGATACTGAAATGCCTATCATACTACCTGCCTCGGAAGTTTACAGTTATGTTTATTGTGGCTGTTTACACCCCCACCCCCGAGTGCTAACACTAGCATGCCTCTCAGGGAACTACATGATCATATCTGAGTGCTACATAATAAGCATCCAGAGCTTTTTTTATATGATAGGAAGTGATTTTAACCATGTTAAATTGACGGACATTCTGCCTCGGTTCCACCAGTATGTCTCTATGGCAACCAGGAGAAACAACATGCTGCACTGAGGGCGGCTTGGCTCAGTCGGTAGAGCGGGTTGTCCACTAATCCACTAATCGTATGGTTGGCAGTTCAATTCCTGGCCCGGATGACTCCACATACCAAAGAGTCCTTGGGCAAGACACTAAACCCTAAGTTGCCCCTGATGGCAAGTTAGCGCCTTGCATGGCAGCTCTGCTACCATTGGTGTGTGAGTGTGTGAGTGTGTGAGGTGTGTGTGTGTGTGTGAATGGGTGAATGAGACACAGTGTAAAGTGCTTTGGATAAAAGCACTATATAAGTGCACCATTTACCATTTATTTGCACTGTGTGTATACCAACAGACGAGAAGCATACAGAGCGGTGTCCCATCCCCACCTGGGTTTCTATGACCACATCTCCATCCTGCTGGTTACTTCTCTGCATCCTGTGCTTAAAGACAACAAGCTCACAGTAAAAACCATCATGGTGTTGCCCAGTGGAACTGTGTCCATGATCCAGGACTGTTTTGAACGCACCAACTGGCAGATCTTCAGAGAAGCAGCAACCGGCATCGGTGGGGTGGACCTGGAGGAGTATGTGTCATCTATTTGTGGCTATATCAGTAAATGCATTGATGATGTCACTACCACCAGGAAGATCACCATCTGTCCAAATCACAAACCCTGGCTGAATGGAGAGTTGCGGTGTCTTCTGAAGGCATGGGACTTAGCCTTTAGGACAGGAGACGTACTTGCACTGAGAGCAGTGAGGAGGGAACTAGAGGTCAGGATCAAGAGGGCAAAGGCTAATTATGCTCGGAAAATACAGGGTTACTTTTTCACCAATGACCCCTGGAGCATGTGGAAGGGCATCAAAAGCATCACTGGCTACAGCAGGAAATATGTAGTATGCCCTCAGGATTCATCTCTTTCTGATTCCCTGAATACATTTTATGCCCGCTTTGAGACATCCAATTTCTCTCCCTGCTCCGGACTCACACTCTTACCAAGTGAGCTACCTTTCAGTGTGTCCTGTGAGGATGTGAGCAAGATCGCATTGCTGAGATTTAACACACTTAAGCAGCAGGCCCGGATAATATCCCAGGAAGAGTTTTGAGGGACTGCACCCATGATCTTGCTGGGGTGCTGACTGACATCTTTAACACCTCACTCTACCAGGCTGTGGTGCCAGTGTGTACAAGACATCTACTATCATCTCTGTGCCCAAAATATCTGCCGTGACGTACATTAATGACTACCATGCAGTTGCTCTCACTTCGATTATCAAGAAATGCTTTGAAAGGCTGGTTATAGCCCATATAAAGGATATCATTGACAGTAATGTGGACCCCCATTAGTATTCTGACAGGAAGAACTGGTCTGCATCTGATGCCGCTTCAACTGTCATTCACTCTGCTCTCATCCATCTGGAGAGCAGGGACACTTATGTTAGGCTGCTCTTCCTGGACTTCAGTGATGCCTTTAATACAATTGTCCTGCAGACTCTAGTCAATAAAGTGCTATTGCTTGGATTGAAATCATCACTTTGTAACTGTATCCTGGACTAACAAACAGGCACATACTGCTAATGTCCATGGCATCTCATCTTCACCTATCATCCATAACACCGGCTCCCCCAGGGATGTGTCCTGAGCCCCCCGCTGTACATGCTATTAATATGTGACTGCTCGGGTAAATATCCGGCCAATCATATTGTGAGGTTTGCCGATGACACAGCTGTGGTGGGAATGATACCCCACAACAATGAGTCCTTTTACAGACAGAAGGTAGGAGAACTTGCGGACTGGTGCAGAGGTTACGTGGGTCAACACATTATATA
>JAFFST010053470.1:98655-106155 GCA_022414735.1 Noturus placidus
CTGATGACTGAGTGGAGTTTTTTACAACTGAAGAGAGGAAGAAAGAAGGATAGAAGGAAAATAGGATGAGGCAAGGAGGGCACAAGGAAGGGCAGAAGAAAGAAAGAAAGAAAGAAAGAAAGAAAGACAAATAAAAGAAAGAAAGAAAGAAAGAAAGAAAGAAAGAAAGAAAGAAAGAAAGAAAGAAAGAAAGAAAGAAAGAATAAAAGAAAGAAAGAAAGAATAAAAGAAAGAAAGAATAAAAGAAAGAAAGAAAGAAAGACAGAAAATGGAGATAAACCTGCTCCTATGTGTGTTACTGTGTGAGTTGTGAGTAAAGCGTTGTGATTAAGGTGAGGAAACTCTGCACTATAAGCCTAGATAAGTGTTTAAATCAGTCATTAATGTTCATTAGTGCATTAACTGTAACTTTAATGAGTCGACCAACTACTGCTGTTTAATGAGTTAAAGGTTATTAGCATTAGCATTAACATTATTATTATTAGCTTGCGTGCTACATTAGATGGTGTGTGTGTGTGTGTGTGTGTGTGTGTGTGTGTGTGTGTGTGTGTGTGTGTGTGAAGTGGTCAGTCAGGAGCAGTGTCATTTTACAGGCCCCTGTAGAAGAAAATAAAATAAAACATCTAAAATGTAAACCATAATGACCTTTGGTCCATAATAGCTGAAATTGCTCAGTGATTGCGTCTGTCTGTCTCTCTGTCTCTCTCTCTCTCTCTCTCTCTCACACACACACACACACACACACACACACACACACACACACACACACACACACACACACACTTTCCTGTAAGGCAATTTAAATTAATGCCGAGCAAACTCTAAATTATTATTCCTCCGGGAGCCTAAATTATTGCTTCGGGAGGCAGAGATTGGAAAAAAGCTTGCAGAGGAATATGAAAAGTGATATTTGGCCCTCTTTTGACTTCTATCGCTGGGACTCAGTTAGAGTTCCTCATTTACATGATGAGCGGAGAAGATCTCTGACTGGGAGAAAGTTGCACACAGGCGGTGAGTCCCGTGTGGTCATTCTGCTTTTACCCAGAAGTCTTCAGTGCACATGGCTGGCTGAGGTGAGGGAGACTGAGACGCCCAGGACAGCTTGAGCCGCTGTCAGATTCCATCTCACAGAGGGAACGTTTTGTTTCAGAGGTGAAAAGGGGCAAAAGTGGACAGACTCACTGTCTGAGAGTGGAGAGAGAGAGAGCAGGAGCGCGAACAACATGAAAGAAGTTTTACTCTTGTCAAAGGGATGAGAAATATATTCATCCATAAACTTTAGATTAATATTAGTCAAAAAGAAACAAACAAACAAAAAAAGACAGATAAATGAAAGTGGAAATAGACGGGAAGAAAGATAGAAACAGTGATTACAAAACAAAGAAAAAGAAAGAAAAAAGAAAGAAAAAGAAAGAAAGAAACTAAAGGAAGAACGATAGAAAAGGTAATCATGGTGCAAAGGAACAAGAAATAAATAACAAACAAAAAATAAATAATAAAAAGAATTAAGGAAGAAACAATTAATAAAAAAAAAAGAAATAAACAAACAAACAGACACACAAAGAAACAACGAAGTGAAAATATAAGGGAAGAACGATAGAAACCGTTATCATGAAAAAAGAAAGAAAGAAAGAGACAGATAGATATAAGGATAGATAAACGGATAGATAGATAGATAGATAGATAGATAGATAGATAGATAGATAGATAGATAGATAGACATGAGCAAGGTAGAAATAGAAGGGAAGAAAGATAGAAACAGTAATCATGACAGAAAAAAGAAAGAAGCAAATAAACAAACAAAGAAAAAAGAGAAGAAAGGAAGAAAGATATAAAAAAGTAATCACGGTGCAAAGTAAAAAGAAAGAAAAAGACAAATAAGTGAAAATATAAGGGAAGAACAATAGAAACAGTAATTATGAAAGAAAGAAAGAAAGAAAGAAAGAAAGAAAGAAAGAAAGAAAGAGTTAGATAGATAGATAGATAGACAGACAGACAGACAGACAGACAGATAGATAGATAGATAGATAGATAGATAGATAGATAGATAGATAGATAGATAGATAGATAGATAGACAGACAGACAGATAGATAGATAGATAGACAGAAGGTAGAAGTAGAAGGGAAGAAAGATAGAAAATTATGACACAAAAAATAGAACAGAAAAGAATCAACCAACAAACAAAAGCTAAATGAAAAGAAAACCTGATGAAGAAATAGTGAAGAACAGGAAGTAGAAAGAATCACGACAAAAAGAAGAATAAAAGGATGAAAGTGGAAACAGAGGTTTTTGTAGGATGACAGTTCTAGCTTTCTGGAGAGGTTCTCACTGGAACAATGTTCTAGAGTTCTACACAGAACCGTTTTAAGCTGCTAGAGCGAACATTGCTGGAGTTTTAGAATTGATTTGTGCCACAGCTGAGAAATGTGTAATATTTAATATCGAATTACTTTAGCACTAACTGTGACATTTACAGGTTGAAAGGTTGAAATTGTCAGTAAATGAGAAGAAGGAAGAGAAAAACAGAACCCCACAGTTCATCTGAGGAAACAACAGCCGAACTTTCTTCTCCAGCTCTTTTCCCGACGTAATGACAGCGTGCCCCAGACGGAAGCCTCATCTGTGATGTGAGACTCGCCTCATAGATTGTGTTTAGATAATGGCCATCTCCAATCATAGATAATGGAGACTCATCTTTTCTTGCAGAGACGCAGGGGAGGACAAGGTCAGCCGAGAAAGGAAGAGACGGAGAACTGGGAGAGGGGTAGACCAATCTGAAAGTTGTTGATGGGAGGAGGATGCACTGGGGACTCAAATGTCAGACAGAGGACAGGAAAGTGCGCAGCTGATTTACTATCCACATTCGCTTGGCTGCCTCTCTGCTCAAAGTGCTCTCCGCTCAGCCGTCACACTTTTGGAGCTGATTAACGACGTCTACGGTGGATCTATGCTTCGCCGTTACAATCCCAGCTACAAGACTAATCAATAACTACAAAACAAATTCAAAGGGTTTTTTTTTCTGATTATATACAAATAGGGATGGAAATCATTTGCTGAACTTATGTACAATGATATACAGAAAATACAATGGATATAAAAAGTCTACACACCCCTGTTAAAATGGATGAAAACCAAGATTAATCATGACAGATCTTTTCCCACCCTCAATGTGAAATTACAACATATCAAATAAAATGAAAGGTATCAATCAGGAGAGGGGTTTTAAATCATTTGTAAAAGATTATAACATATACCATGGAACACCGTGAAGGCCATCATCAACAAGTGGAGCACCATAGTGACTTCACCAAGAACAGGACATCCCTGTAAAATTTACAAAAGGACAAGAGGGGAACTAACCAGCGAGGCTACCAAGAGGCGGACCGCAATATTAAAGGAGCTGAAGGAATATCTGACAAGTACTGATTGCTCTCTGCACGTGACAACAATCTATCATATTCTTCACGTCTGGGCTATGGGATAAGCTAAGCTAGATAGAAGCCCTTTCTCACTCACCCCCCCCCCCAAAAAAAAAAAAAAAAAACAAAAACCCTAAACTAAACATCCAAGCTCAATTAAATCACCCCAAATGGTCTGATGAGACCAATTCAAAGAGGTATAATAATTCCACCCTGTCCAGGGTGTACCCTGCCATGTGCCCGATGCTTCCTGGGATAGGCTCCAGGTTCCCCGTGACCCGGTGAAAGGAGTAAGCGGTAGAAGATGGATGGATGGATGGATGGATGGATGGATAATAATTCCATAATACCAAAAGGTATGTTTGGTACAAAAAAAAAAAAAATCAAAAGAACACCATACCCACATTCAAGCTTGGTGGTGGAAATATGATGCTTTGAGGCTGCTTTTCTTCAGGTAAAACTAGGGATTTTATCAACGTGGAAGGAATCATGAATAGCTACAAGTACCCATTGATTTTAGCACAGAACCTTGAGGTGTCTGCTAGTAAGCTGAAGATGAAAAGGAATTTTACCTTTCAGAATGACAATGACCCAAAACATACATTCAATTCAATTAAGGAATGGCTTTAACAAAAGATGATCAATGTATTTGAATAAGTCCAGACCTGAAGCTATGGGGGAAATCTGTGCAGTGACCTAAAGTGGGCTGTGCAAAGGAGATGCCATTACAATCTGATAGATCTAAAATGTTTTTTGCAAGAAATAGCGGGAACATATTTCCAAGTCAAGGACTTGTGCCGGACTGAGAGGTGTAATAAAATCAAACGGTGCTTTAACAAAGTTAGTTTAAAGGTATACACACATATACAAATAGGTTATTATAACTAATTTTTATCCCCTAAAGTGTTTCTGATCAACGGCATAACCATGGTATAAACATTGGGGGGTGGGGGGGGGGTCCAACAAACTCGCCGGGAGGATATTGTCAAAACCCGGAACTAACGTTAGCCTAGCCTACTTCGTGGGTGTGCAAATATCAAAAGTTAATTGACGTTCTTAAGAACAAACCAAGCCATGATGTGATGCCTTCTATACTAAGCTAAGGTCACCTACTATTCATGTATCTACTTCCTTACTGTCTGAATAAAAGCTCGTATGTTCTGCTGAACTTTTCAACACTTGGCTGCTGTCTCCAATTCTTACAGACTGAGCTGATAAAATATATCAACAAACTTGCGTTGAGTCTGGGCGCAACCAAGTGTACAACTGGAGGGGGGGGGCACACATATTTTCCTTAACAAACGGAAATATATTAAAAAGGAATAGATATAAATAAATAGAATAGATGAAGAAAAGACAGATCCGTTAGCACGGTTCATTAAATGGGGACATATAGAAAATATTTTGTACTGTATATTGGTGGGCAGATTGGTATTTCCTGAATATTGGGGGGACACGCCCTCCCCAAAGAATGCATGGTTACACCTATGTTTCTGATGGTTTTTCACTTCACTTGCATACGTTCAAATTTCACATTGAGGGTGGAAAAAGTTCTGACATGATTGATCTTGGTATCATTTTTTTTTTACACCACAAAATCCTGTCATTTTAACAGGGGTGTGTAGACTTTTATATCCATTGTATTTTCATCTAAAAAATACGCTCTAACTTTGGTCCTTATCGTTGAATGATTGTGAGTTTAAATCCGGAGGATGCATCAGCCATCCGTGGCCAGGAGTCCCAGCAATGTATCATAGATATCCAGTGAACTCTTGTGATCTTTTTTTGGAATATAACCAAACTGAAAAATCCGTAGTAAATGCGGCAAAATAATATTAGATGGCTGTCGCTGTCAGATTAAATAACAGTTTGTTGATTTGGGAAAGGCATTGTTGTTTTGAATCATTTCTAGCTTTCTTACTCACTCACATTAGATACATAGAACAACTTCTGGAAAGTTCCATAGAACGTACGGATCAGGAGTTGAATAGAGTTCTGCAAATAGTTATTTGCTGTTGTAATTTGTAAATTTATTTATTTTTTCTAGGGTTTACACAGCATTATGGTTAGATTAAAATAAATAAAATAAAATAATAATAATAATAATAATAATAATAATAATAATAATAATAATAATAATAATAATAATAATAAAATAAAAATAAAAATAAAATAAATAAATAAAGACTCCTGTAAAGACAATGTCCACTTCCACGGAAACAGATATGAATAATTTGAGCACTAAACAGATAAAGATGCAGATAATGGCATTGTGGTACAATGCTATTAAGCACCTACACACTTTTTTTTTTTTTCTTTTATCAAAGAAAAGTAATCAGCGCAGCCTGATAAAAGGGAGCAAGAAAAGAGAAGTGCCAGGCTTTGACAAAAACGACTCTGATAAGAATCAGTCCTAAGAGAATAAAAGAAAAGAAAGGGCAATGCCATTCCAAAGGACATCAAGGAATCTTTATTAGACTCACAAAGTGCTCTGATGATGGACAGGAATGAATTGGTTAGCCTACTTCATTGAAAATCTTGGAAAAACTTCAGTCCTCTCTACACTGCTAGCTGAGATAATCCAAGGCAAAGATACACAAATCGTGACTCGTCCGCAACTGAAGAGCGACCGAGATGGCGTATACATGCTGGCGATGAAGCTCCGTCACCAGATTATTCTGTCTTACGTCGGCTTCGTTTCCTGCGCTCGTGCTTGTGCCAGCGCACGCTGCCATGCTGGCATCCTTACAGTGGCGTTGTGTGCTGAATTTAAACTTGAACCAAGTTGTATTTTTTTCAAACTATCACAGAAATGTTTTATTCCCTCTGTCACCTGTTGATGCTTCTTACTCTGAATTGTGTATTTCAAGTTTGTACATCTCTAAAAGAGTTTCTTATGAATATCTGGGTGGTGTAGCTGATCACATGACCAGAGCTATTTACTTCAAGAGCTTTCCTAAAGGAAATACACTCATTGTCCATTGTTAGGAACATTTGTGCGGATTCACATTCATGCAAATGGCGCACTTATATAGCGCTTTCATCCAAAGCGCTTTACACTGTGTCTCATTCACCCATTCACACACACTCACTCACCAATGCTAGCAGAGCTGCCATGCAAGGCGTTAACTTGCCATCACGGGCAACTTAGGGTTCAGTGTCTTGCCCAACGACACTTTGGTATGTGGAGTCGTGGGCCGGGAATCAAACCACCAACTCTACGATTAGTGGACAACCCGCTATACCACCTGAACCTCAACCGCCTCATGCAGTTGTCTAATCAGGTAAGAACAGGAATCTGACGCTGTCATGGTAACAGACTATCGTCTTTATCCAGTCTTCAGCTGCCCAGTTTGGGTTATCCTGTGCCCATGAGTGCCTCAGATTCTTGTTCTTGACAGGAGTAGGATCTGATGTGGTCTTCTGCTGTTGTAGCCCATCCACTTCAAGGTTCAACGTGTTGAACGTCTGAGACGCTTTTCTGCTCACCATGGTTGTAAAGAGTGATTATTTGATTTACTATAGACTCCCTGTCAGCTCAGACCAGTCTTTTGTCATTCTCCTCTGATTTCTCTCATCAACAAGGCATTTCACCCTGCAGACCCTCAGAAAGCAGGATGATTTTTGTTTTTCACACCATTCTGTGTAAACCAACACATCTGGCACCAACAACCATGCCACGGTTAAAGTGACTGAGATCACACTTTTTCCCCATTCTGATGGTTGATGAGAAAATGAACAGATACTCTTGACCTGTGAGCTCAAGTTTTGCTGAGAATCTTGGAGGATCTGCTACAGTTCATCTAGTTCTCACACTTTCTTTTGTTTTTGCAGGTAAAACCTGACATTATTATTTTTTTTTTTTGAAAAGTGGTGTATTGTGTAATGTTACCTTCTTTACTAACATACAAAAGCATAAACATACTGTAAGATTTTGTTGTTGTTGTTGTTGTTGGAAAAGTAATGGGGGCATTTAGAAATCCTAAATTTCTCCAAATTTAGGAGAAAATGGTGAAAAAAAAGAGCTTTATTCTATTAGTCACTATTATTAGGATCATTATATATGTGATAAAGATAAAA
>JAFFST010053471.1:27990-40499 GCA_022414735.1 Noturus placidus
GATCAGCTTTTGATATCACCAGGAAACACCAGCTGTCGATTTATTTTGGATACCTCAACACAAAGACAGGCTCATTTTGGGAATTTACTATGGAATTATGAGACCGAGAAAAGTGCTCAACGAATCGAATTCATTTTTAGATTTTAAATTCGTCACGGTATTGAGAAGCTTTGGACACTTTTAGCAGTTTCCCAAACAGCTTCCTGAATGAACTCCGAAGGACGCTTTTCTTCATTTCCAAATAGTCAGAGCTCCTCTAGTTTGAGGGACTGCCTTGCATAAATATTCACCCCCCCCACTATTCTACAAATAGTAGGGCGGCTGTGGCTCAGTCGGTAGAGCGGGTTGTCAGCTAATTGTAGGGTTGGTGGTTCGAATCCCGGCCCGGGTGATCTCATGCCGAAGTGTCCTTGGGCAAAACCCTAAGTTGCCCCCGATGGCAAGCTAGCACCATTGGTGTGTGAGTGTGCTCTGTAAGTCACTTTGGATAAAAGCGTCTGCCAAATGAATAATTGTAATGTAAATGTAGAGGGCACGGTGGTTTAATCAGCAAATAAGTGGTTGGGGGTTTGAATCCCAGGGAACACAGTGGCTCAGTGGTTAGCACGTCCTCCTCACAGGGTCCGGGGTTCAAGTCCCACCGGGTTCATGTGTGTGGAGTTTATATGTTCTCCCTGTGCGTCAGGGGTTTCCTCCGGGTACTCCAGTTTCCTCCACCAGTCCAAAGACATACATAGTAGGCTGATTGGCGTGTCTAAAGTGTCCATAGTGTATGAATGGGTGTGAATGTGTATGTGAATGTGCCATGCAATGGACTGGCACCCTGTCCAGGGTGTACACCGCCTTGTGCCCAATGCCTCCTGGGATAGGCTCCAGGTAAAGACCCTGATAAAGGAGTAAGCGTTAAAGGATGGATGGATGGGTTCGAATCCCACCTCCACCCTGTGTGTTTTCCCTGTGCTTCGGAGGTTTCCTCTGGGTACTCCGGTTTCCTCCCCCAGGCCAAAGGCTGATAGGCATTCCCAAATTGTCTGTAGTGTTTGATTAGGAGTGTGTGATTGTGCCCTGCAATGGGTTGGCACCCTGACCAGGGTATCCACAGTGACCCTGTGTAGGATAAACAGCATGGAAAATGGACTGGTTGCATAAGTCTTCACCCTGCTGTGCCGATGCTTTGTAGAACCAAGTCTCAATCACACTTGCAAATCTGGATCAAGATATGAAGCCCGTTGGTCTTGCCACCAATTCTGTATGAGACATGTCTGCATCTGGATTAGTCCTACATCGAATTTCAGCTCCATACTGAAAGATTGAAATAGCAGCATCAAATTTGCAGATCTTCCTTTTAACTTGTATTCATTTACTATAACCATGTGTTCATCGTTCATTCCATCGTTCTTCAATAAGCACTTGTAAGCATCTTGTCAGGGTGGCGGTGGATCCAGAACCGTTGGACATGAGGCAGGAATAAATCTTGGACAGAATGCCATGCTTACACTCACTGATTCACGCCTAGGGACAATTTAAAGACACCAATCCACATACTTTTATGCTGTTGTTTTTTTAAGTCAGAGGAAACCAAAGAACCCGGAAGAAAGCCACACGGACTTAAGGAGAACGTAAAGATTTATTTTTACAGTCTATAACCCGAGCTCAGGATCAAACCGCAGACCCTGAAGCTGTCAAACCCCAAAGATCCAACAGATATACAGATATGTTGTGCGAGAATAAGAAGAGACACCTCTTGCGTTCAATTTTACTGGCATACAAACAGACAGCAGTACATGAGCATGTTTGACAAATCATAATGGCAAACGAGAACTCGCAGACATTGTGCTGTGACGATGATATGTTTCTTAAAATGATTCTTTTTTTTAACAAATCACACACACACACCTTTTATTTATGCAAAGACATTTCAATAAGTTGCATCATCGGAAGGGAAGAAAAAAAAAAAAAAGAAGAAGAATTTCAGCTCTCGGCTGTTGCTAAAATAAATCACACATCTACAAAAATGATGAACAGCCCGGAAGAGAAGAGGCTGAGAGCGAGTGTCGTTCTGCAACGAGGATGTGGAGACGTGTCGTTATGCAGCTCGGCGTGTTAAGCGATAAGCTCATCAGTGCTGAGCTTGCAACAGAGGTGATTAAAATTCACCAGCTCGACACCTCTTTCCCATCCATTACACTCCACCACTCTAACAAGGTCGCTCCGGTCTCTCGACATTCCGAGTGCGGATAAAATACATACTTTTGGGGAAGAGTGGCGAGTCACGGAATACGCGCGCTCTCTGGATGGCAGGGAATAGCTCTGACTCTTCGACTATCCTAAGTCTTCATTTCATAGCGCGTAGATCGACATTTTACGCTGGCATGCGCACCCCGTGTCTTTCTGCAAGTGGCTTCAATATGGAGCTGTGTAGCATCTGTGCAGCGAGTGCTAAGACCTTATGAATATAAATGCATCTGGAGATGCATTGCCCACACTTCCGCTCGGGATGGTCGAACGCAAAATACGCGCACTTGTGAAATCTACAACAGCCATCACGTGCAAGACTGTTCTCACGACAACAAAGCGTTAAGCCGTATGGAAAACCATATAGTCCTAAGATATGATACACAGCAACATCAGTTTTAAGCTGTTGTACTAAAATCTGGCCCCGCCCACACGTATTCAGATATTTTCCATTTTAAAAAATAATCCCGCCCCTACGTGAACAGCATTAAAAAAAAATCTTCGTCCACATACAAAAAAAAAAAAAAAACGATACACCATTACGTCAAACGCCTCAAGATTAACGCCAAGAGCTGCGTTTTTGAGCGGTAAGAAAGCCGAAAAACACCAATGCGGACAAAAACGAAAACTTGCGGACTGACGCTGAGGTAACTACTGCGTAAACCACATGTCCACATTAATCCGGATAGATCTGAAAACTGCGTTTTCATCTATTAACACGCTCTCAGTCTACACTGGTGTTCGCAAACGTTTTCCAAGACTTGCTCGTCTAGACGGAAACATCTGAAAGCGCTTACATCCCTACGACGCGAGTGTAAAAACTTCAGAAGCTTTGACCTGCGTCGTCTCCGTCAGGCGTTTGTTTTACAATGCATTCTGAAGGTTGTACGAAGTGACAATAATCTTGAGCCCAGCTATCACACTGGCACAACACCCGCAGGACAACATCGTCCACCGTCTTGTTTGAGTACAATGGGTCACATGACTAAAAATACGTCATCGTTTTCGAATAGCTACAACGTTCTCAAACGTATTCGCATGAAAAGCCCGGACAAAAAGCCCTTCTCGGTGTGGACGCAAGGCCGAAATGTAGAGTAAAAGATGCGTTTTCAAATTTATCCGGATTAATGTGGACATAGCTTGGTGTTTACGTGGAACAACAGGCTTTCACCAATATTTGCGATCATTTGTAGCACCGGAGCAGTGGATTCCACACAATACACGACACAAAACCGCCAAACCATGACATCACGGTTTCAAAACATCAAAAACGTCCATGGAAAGAATGGAAATGGGGTTTTTGCATTTCTCCACCTTGGAGGGCGTTTTCAAAAAAAGCTTTGGTTTCAGAAATAATAATAATAATAATAATAATAATAATAATAATAATAATAATAGAAAACAATGTTTGCAAAAAATATCCATATACATATGAACAGGGCCTTAGGCTGCTTTTATAACAGGTGTTTTTTCTCAACGTCTACTAATATTTATGTTTATTTACTCGGAAATCTACGGGACCGCACGTTGGCGTTCAAGCGAGAAAAACAAACATGGACAGTAAAGTTTGTCTTGCTAGTGAGCATACATAAGGAAACCGATAACATGCTGAATGGAAACTGTTTCACTGTCGATATTACAACATCACGACTAACAATTTTTAGAGCAGAATGCGATGTATCGTGGCCTCATACGGTCAAGCATCTCAAAATCTTCCAGAGCTAGAACGAAGGCAGAAAACTTCCTCATCACCAATTACGCTCCTCGATACCCAAAAACTATGGATATTGGAAATTGAAAAATTGCAGTTGCGAGAAATTTTTTTGTAGTGATGTTTGTTGGAAATGAAATGAAACCTTTTAGCTGTGCTCACGTTCGACGCGCGTGACTCGAACAGGGTTTTGACTGAATGCACGTTGTGATGTCATCACGTGACGGGCCTTGGCCCAAATCTGCGTGAAAATCTGCAGTCATTTTTGAAAAATATCGTGGAGTGTGCTAGATTTTGCGTTCATTTCTGGTGATCACAAAATCCCGGAGCGATTGATCATTACGGATAATAATAAATCTAATACGCAAGCTAGGCTAGTTAGATCGCGGGTACTAGCTAGGACTTCTGTTGTGTTGTTTTTAAACAAAGCAGCCTTCTGATATTCAGTCTGCCAATATGTATGCGACTCAGCAGCTAGACAAACACATTACTACACAAAAGACCAATAGAATGGCTTCAGTATGAACTCTCCCAACCTCACAAACCTGTTCTCATGCTCACATTAAATATTCAGCCATTAATAACACCCCACATCAAATCTTTAACCAAAGTGCTGTGAAATAGTCAGCTATTAATCACGTCCGTTAGTTCGGTCGTATTCTGTTTGGCCGTTTCTGTCCATGGACACTGATTTAACACACACAACTTTGTTGCTTAGGCTCTTTTCCTTTCTTGGTCATTCTCTCAATAGAAAAAAATATATGTACACTTCTTAATAGGAACCTGCAGCACCAATTATTACACACTTCCCAACATCATTGTTCGCACTGACCTCCTGTTTTTTATTCCATAAATAAACAAGGAACCTGGACACAAACACAGCTCTACACAACCTGCTAAAAATGTTCACATTCATATTAATGACGCCGAATAATCATATGTAGTGACAGAATAATAATGCTGCGTATTTCCGCATGAAGGCTAAATGTTACTTTGTTATTAAACATTTTTACATCTCTGTTCAGATCTCTAAGAGCATGTGGTGTAGTAATACTCGTACCACGGCGTCGTTGGATTCTCTAGTCTGATTGGTCATACGATGTTAAGCTTATAATACATGATCGGGCAGTGGTGGCTTGACGGTTAAGGCTCTGGGTTACTGATCAGAAGGTCGGGGGTTCAAGCGGCCACAGTTGGGCCCTTAACCCTTTCGGCTCCAAGGGCGCTGTTTCATGGCCGACCCTGTACTCTGACCCCAGCTTCCTTACATGCTGGGGTATACGAAGAAAAGAATTTGACTGTGCTGTAATGTATACGTGACCAATAAAGACTCACTCACTCACTCACTCACTCATTTCTATAGCAACAGCTCGTAGAGTGGGACCTGTATGACAGACGCATTTTGTTGTTTAACTAAGAAGATCATCTAAATCGTAGATATGGTGAAGTTTATGAAGGGCTTCATAACAGTCAGTCATTTTTCCACCATGGGAAAATTCTTTAAGATGGAATAGGTTGTGGTTTGTAGTTCCTCTTTAGTCTTATTAACGTTTAAGACAGGGGAAAAACATAGAGGCTGGTCAGTGAAAGACCGTTTATAGCTGCTAGAATGTACAGTCCCCTCCGAAAGTGCTGGAACGGCAGGGTCAATTCTAGCGTTTTCACTATACTGTACATTGAAATCATTTGTGTTTGAGATCAAAAGATGAACCTGAGACGACAGATCAGAATTTCAGCTTTTTTCCGCCCTCGTATTTACATCTAGATGTGACATGTAACAACTTACAACATGGCACCTTTTCTTTGAAGCCATGACTGATAGGAACACATGACTGATAGGTGTTTCTTGCTGCCCAGGTGTGCCCTGTTAAATTGATTGTTTTGAAGAATGAATAGTTCGGAGTGTGTACTCTCATTTTGAGCCCCATTTCTCACCTTTCTTGTTAAAAAGGATAAACCAACATGAAAACCAGAGAGCTGTCTATGGGAGAAAAGCGAGCCATTCTGAAGCTATGGGAAAGAGAGAAAATCGATCCGAACCATTGCACAAGCATTGGGAATAGCCAGTACAATTTGGAATGTACTGAGCAACAGACACCAAATGGGTCGGCCAAGGAAAACAACAGCAGTTGACGTATGTCCAGTTGAGCATACTCTACACCCCTAAAGAAGCGATTGAAGGAAGAAACACCCCTCCAAACCAAACCAACAACTGAAAGAAGCTGCAGTACAAGCCTGGAAAAGCAATGCGAATGAAAAATGGAACAGTTTGGTCATATATCAGTGGGTCATGAGCTGGAGGCAGTTAATGCCAGCAAGGGATATGCAACCAAACATTAAATGCTTTAATTAACTTTAACACGCGTTAAGACTATCTGTTCCATTACTTTTGCTCGCCTAAAAATATGAGGAAATGAAAGCTGAAATTCTGATCCATCATCTCGTATTGGTCCTTTCATCTCGAACCCAAATGTTATCTTCAGTGTATAGCGAAAATAAATACATAAATAAATAAATAAATAAACAAATAATTGCCCTTGCTGTTCCAATACTTTCAGAGGGGACTGTAAGTGATAACGGGCACTAATCTGTTTCGTGCACGTTCCGTGACGTTACCGGTAACTATAAACGGATAAACGAATATGAAGTGGTGTTCAATAATAAATGAAAAACTATAAATCATTAGCAAACTGCTGCGGTATGAGAGGAATAAAACACCTTTCAGGCGTTTAACAGCACATCCTGGTGTGTTTTATTCCTTACTTCTGATGCACTACAAGACCATAACTGAAAAAAAATATGAACTAGAGATTTAAAACAGACAACTTAGATTAAAAGAAATACTCCAGTGTTCCAACCTCAATCTCTACACATCACATCTGTAGTGTGTGTGATTACCGCACAGGATTCTTAGAAAGGACGACGATGCTTAGAAACGCACAGAAATCGTGTTCACTTATACCCGTTGAACTCAAGGCAAGGCAATGTGTATTTCCATCCATTCGGTTTTTCCGGTATTTTCTCAGTGCAGGAAAACGTCTCAGTATTCTGTGGTGATCACACTACCGCATACGGGGGCGGTAAATTCAGGATTCGACGCTCACAAAAGCAAAACAAAAAGCATGACTTCATCCGTGTAGGTTATTATGGGTTGGTCCTCTACAAACCTTCTGAGTGCGATCGTAGCTGTCTGGTGTTTGCTGAGAAATTCTAGCCGAAAATTCAGAAAGCTTCTACGGCTTAAGTGCTTCTCTTAAAGCTCAGTGCATTTTCAGAGGAAAATAAGCAGGCTTGTCGTACTGACCTACAGACCTCTCTCTCTCCCCCTCTCTATCTCTGTCTCTCTCTCTCTCTCTCCCCCTCTCTATCTCTGTCTCTCTCGCTCTCGCTCCCTCTCTATCTCTGTCTCTCTCTCTCTCTCCCCCTCTCTATCTCTCTCTCTCTCCCCCTCTCTATTCTCTCTCTCTCTCCCCCTCTCTATCTCTGTCTCTCTCTCTCTCTCCCCCTCTCTATCTCTCTCCCCCCCTCTCTATCTCTCTCTATCTCTGTCTCTTTATCTCTCTCTCTCCCTCTCTATCTCTCTTTCTCCCTCTCTCTCTCTCTCTCTCTCTCTCTCTCTCTCACACACACACACTCACACACACACACACACACACACACACACATGCTCGAATACATATTTAAAGGACAGCTGTGGTTGTACAGCAATAACAGAAAGTACCTGAAAGACTGAGTAGTTACACATACAGTGAGGTCCATAAGTACTTGGAAAGTGACACAACTTGTCATTTTGCCTCGGTACACCACTATGTCCATGGGTTCCAGACTTTAGACTGCAAACGATTTGCTTCCAAGTATAAAAAATAATCCGAATAGTTCTGAATATTGGTGTGTCCGATTAGTTTTTGAGCCTGTGAAAATAGACGGAATGTAATTCTTGGCTGTAAATATCTGGAATTCCTAACATTTTTGTTGTTAAACCCCTTGAATTCAATCTGAAACTGCGGTGGTGTACAGACGCAAAAATGACGGATATCGTGTCGCCGTCCAAATACTTCTGGAGCCGACCGTATGTTCGATGCGTTTGTTCTGGGAGGCATTTAAACACCTAATTTGACGTACGCACATACGAACATGTAAACACACACACTCGTCGACGTGGCGCTGCCGTGAAGATTTGGCTACCACAGGTGGGTCTCTCGGATCTCGGAGATAATATTGTTGGCTTTCTGGAGCGCCTGAGAAGACAAAAGACGGGACAAGGGAGGAAAAATCAGAGACGTTTGCCTTAGAAAACAAAGCCAGACAAAAGAAGGTGAATCAAATGCATATTGCCCCCCCCCCCCCATTCAGATGCTTGATGTGAACTGAAGCTCTTGACTTGTTTCTGTGTGGATTCTATACATTGCGCTGATGCCACATGATTGCCTGATTGTATAACCGCATAAATGAGCAGGTGTTCCTAATAATATGGATTGCATCACGCCTTGGTTCAAGCCACTTGCTCTTGGTTCTTGGTTCAGTCTGGTGAAATACGCTCTCTGGGTCAACATCTAATCGAAACTGTGGTTCGCCGGTATTTTCTCAGTGCAGGAAAACGTCTCAGTATTCTGTACTAATGACACTTACGCATACGGGGGCGCATTTACCTCCAGCATGTGCGCGACCTCAGTGCGCTGCTGTGCCGTTTCCTGAGACTCAATGAGCAGCTCCTGCAACAGAGGCTGCTTGTACAGCTGACCCACAAGCTCGCTCTGCAGACGCTCCTTCACAAAGTTCACCAGGAAGTGCATCACTGCTTTGGGCACACTGAGTAGAAAGAGGGAGAGAAAGAATGATCAAGTGGTAGAGAGAAAAGTCAGGCTGTGATCCAAGACACTGAATGTACTGTAAGTGGATGATTTATTTATTGTAAAGGTTGAATTTTTTTTTTCAAGGCTCAGTGTTTAAGTGTATACTGTAACCGGGACGTTGTACGTTTAAATCTCAGAGCTGTCTGGCTTCAACCACCGAAGAACAAATTGCCTGATGGCTTTCGGGCCGATAAAACGTCATTTAAATATCGTTTAAGTAAAGCTGGTGTAAATAGGACATCATTCCTGTTCTGGTAACAGTCCACAAATTACAGGGGCGCTGCCAGGACAGGACTGGAGACATGACATTCAGCATTGGAGATACTCATACAGTGTGGGAGCGTTCGTCATATGATTTATGTTGCTGTAACCAAAGCTTGAACTGTTTTTTTTTTTTTTTACATTTCTATAAATCCATACAGTTTCTCTTTCCCTGCAAGTCAGATTCTGATTCTATACTGAATATTTACCAGAAAATACATGATGTTAATCCTGTAAATAGTTTTATTAATGGTTTGTATGTATATATCGGCTTAGACTTGGGTGTCTGCACTATTCGTCAGATGTAATATAATGCTAAATCGGCTTGACCTTTGCGTCTGACCTGTCCTGGATGTTCTTGCGCACAATGAGGAAGTAGCACTTGATGAGGCGCTGGATGACCTCGCAGTCCCGCTGCTCACGTGCACTCAGCTTTCGAGAGACCGGCAGGGCCTGCAGGATACGGAACAAATCGATCAATCGGTCACGTCCGAACTGCACGATAAATGTCCTATTTACAATGATATACAGGCTCCAGGTCTCGTACGAGATACTCAGAGACTGTACCGTCTCACATCAGCGGTTTGTTAAATCAGTCAAAGCGAGGTACCTAATCTCTCAAAACCCATCAGTCTGAAAATTTTATTTCGGGTAACAAATACAGTCCTGAATCCTGTATGTCGCACTGTTGTTGATTACTCCGGGAGAACTCGTGAAAACCTGGTGCAATGTTTTTTTTTTAAGGATACGATTACTGCTATTAGCGCTAGCATCTCTAATAATGTCCTGGATCCTGGTCGTCTTCAAGCCTCTCCGGACTCTCTTACCTCTGTCCATCGAGTTATGTTTGAGCCTGTTTATTTCATCTTACCGCTTTAAACCAGCTTATTGTTGGCTCGATATTATTCCGCCCCGTTTGTTAAATCAGGTCTGGGATGTGGTGGGTTTTCACGATGCTGTCTATAATAAATCAGAGTTTGATAGAGGGGTTGGTCGTATCCTATTTTAAGCACGCCCTGGTGCAGCCTCTTTTAAAAAATAATAATAATTTGGACCCATCGGTGTTAAATAATTATAGCCCGATCTCATAATTGCCTTTTTTTAATAGCGAAAATAATGGAGAAGGTGTCTCAGCATAGTACAGAAACGGCCCTTCTTAAAGTGACTAATGCATTTGTTGTTGCCGGTAGATTCTGTGAAAGGTACTGTTTTAGTGCTTCTTGAGCTCAGTGCAAAAAAAAATATTAAACAACAAGAGGTTCACATCCTATTTATAGGAGAACCTTTGCTGTGGAATTAGGGAGCTCTATTTCCTCCTCAAGGCCTATCTCGTCTGGGGTTCCTCAAGGTTCCTGTCTCGGTCCTGTGCTGTTTTCTCTTTATATGCTCCCTTTGGGATTAATCTGTTAAAAATACAATGTGGCATAATCATTGTTATGCAGGCGACACCCAGTTGTATCTACTTCTGAAATGTAATGATAACTCCAATCTTACATCGCCGCTAGATTGTATGGATGAAATAAAGGTGTGGATGGCATCCAGCTTCCTGCAGCTTAACGAGTCAAAATCTGAAGAGGTGGAACAGCGTTCTCTACATCTTGGCCCTTTAGCCAACAGTGTTAACATACACGTGATGAAACTTGGCGTGATTATTGATTCAAAAATTAATGCCGTGGTTATAGGCAGGTTTTTTTGTTTGTTTGTTTTTCACAGCTGAGGGGCCGCATTGCTATTTCATTGCCGAATTGAAAAGCATCTTGTCTTTCAATGATAGGGAAACCGCCATTCGTGCTTTTATTTCATCCAGTCGGGATTGCGGTCAATTAATAATTATCATTAGAAGCATGGAACCTGAATAGTGATGAGTATATCTGGGTTTTATTGTATGTCCGTATTAGGAGTGTAAAGCACGTTGGTCAACTTGTGTTGTTTTTAAATGTGCTATAGAAATAAATGCTAAGTTGCCATGTCTTTATAAGTACACCTACCTTGTCAGTAATTGTGTACCGACAAAGTGACCTCTATCCCTTTGAGACCTGTGATGTACTTTATAAATAAGGACACTACAAGGAACTAAATCTAGGATGGTTTGTTTTTTACCGTGTCCAATAGGTTGACTGCTTTGGAAGGGCTTCCAAATCCTGAGCCTTTTTCCTCCGACAACATCTTATCGTTCTTCCAGCGCTTTCCTCCATCTAGTGACTCAGTCTGGGAATCAATGCATGACGTGTGGTTATGTTTGTATTTTTACCATATAACTGTTATGGTACATTTGTGTACATACAGTATGAAAGAAAATAAAATAGACATGAGTGAGTGTGCGCGCATGTGTGTGTGTTTGGTAGCGGTCGACCGATAACTATAACTAAGTTGGGCAGCACCTGCTGATAATCCATTAATCAACCGATGGTTTTTAAAAGTGATACTGAATGAACGCATAACGCTCAGAGTAAAATATTGCTGAACTTTATCACAAAAATAAATAGTACTGACTGCACCTTACCTTTTTCATTTAAATAAATATATAAATATTAACATATATTCATTATAAATAACTACTAAAATAAATAAAAAGATACACATCCAAATTCAACCAAAAAGTAACACTCCAAATAACAAATTAAAAAATATAGAGACGTCCAAAATGGCAAAAAAACAAACAAACAAAAAAAAAAACACTTCAAATAACACAACAAAATTTGTCAGTGATAGTTTTTATTTCGACTCTAGAGGCCGCTCTCGTACTGTATAATGACAGCGGACTCTTCTCAATCGCTTCTGCAACGGACGCAACTGGGACTATCGGTGTGGATTTTTGCTAATAGCCAGTCGACCTCCAATATGTGGTCTTACAGCTGGATTTGTGTGTGTGTGTGTGTGTGTGTGTGTGTGTGTGTGTGTAAGTACCTGTTGGCTGTTGACAGAAGCAGACACTTGTGCAGCATCTGTGAAGTCTGGGTGCTTAGTGTTGATGTACGCAAGTTCTATTGCCACTAGATTATGGACCTGAGACAGTAATACACACAGACACACTTTTTTTAAAGGAAAGATTTAATTGTGGGAACAATCCAAAAGGTCTCCATAAGTCAAAACCATCAGATACTCCTCTACCTGTGGAGACATTTGGTCCCCATCAAGACATAAAAACATGCCCACACACACACACACACACACACAACAATCGCAGTTCTAAAATACATCTGATTGTGTTTGCGCTTGTGTGTGTGTATGTGTATGTGTGTGTGAGAGAATCCTGGTTCGTACCATTTCATTGGTGATTGGAAGACGTTTCCTGAGTAAACTGGTCACCACCTCCACTACTGACTCATGCAGTTTGGGAAAGCGCAACAGTTCCTGTAAACACACACACACACACACGTCTTCTTCTACAGACCGAGGATAAATCAGGCCATTATTTAATATGTGAGCTACACCTACAACCCCCCCCC
>JAFFST010053471.1:108822-111322 GCA_022414735.1 Noturus placidus
AAATCATTGAAATAAACAAGGTTGCCCAAACTTTTGCAGACCACTGTATATATATATATTTTTTTTTTTTAGTGTGAAAATAAGTCCTTTTCTCTTACATGTTGAAATCATTAGTTTCAACACTCTTGTCCTTGTTTTAAAGGGGGGAAATTCTGCCAAAAAGATTTATGGATGTTCACTCAACCCTTCAGGTGGACACACAGTCAGGAGCATTGAGTAATTGGTCTGTCTATCGGTGTCTTTCTATTTTCTCTATCTTTCCCTGTTCATCTCAATTCATGTTTTTTTTTTTTTTTTATTTCATTTTATTTGATTTAATTTTTTATTGGCATGGCTGCTCTTCTATTATAAATGCAATCACAGAATGCTAACGAAGCTGGTACTGCTGACAACAGAATGATGACATGTACAATGTCGTTAACATTTGTTCACCCAAATTCTTTTCCATACATACAGTGCATCCGGAAAGTATTCACAGCGCTTCATTTTTCCTACATTATGTTACAGCCTTATTCCAAAATGGATTAAAATTCATTATTTACCTCAAAATTTTACAAACAATACCCCATAACATGACAACGTGAAAGAAGTTTGTTTGAAATCTTTGAACATTTTTAAAAACTAAAAAAAGCACATGTACATAAGTATTCACAGCCTTTGCGCAATACTTTGTTGAAGCAGATTTGGCACCAATTACAGCCTCAAGTCTTTTTGAGAATGATGCTATAAGCTTGGAACACCTATTTTTGGGCAGGTTCTCCCATTCTTCTGTGCAGGTTGCATGGGGAGCGTCGGTGCACAGCCATTTTCAGATCTCTCCAGAGATGTTCAATCGGGTTCAAGTCTGGGCTCTGGCTGGGCCACTCAAGGACATTCACAGAGTTGTCCTGTTGCCACTCATTTGTTATCTTGGCTGTGTGCTTAGGTTCATTGTCGTGTTGGAAGATGAACCGTCACCCCAGTCTGAGAACCAGAGCACTCTGGAGCAGGTTTTCATCAAGGATGTGTAAGTACGTTGCTGCGTTCATCTTTCCCTCGATCCTGACTAGTCTCCCAGTTCCTGCTGCTGAAAAACATCCACACAGCATGATCCTCCCACCACCATGCTTCACTGTAGGGATGGTTTTGGCCAGGTGATGAGTGGTGCCAGGTTTCCTCCAGACATTACGCTTGCCATTCAGGCCAAAGAGTTCAAACTTTGATCAATCATTGGTCTGAGACTCCTTCAGGTGCCTTTCCGCATACTCCAGGCTGGCGGTCATGTGCCTTTTACAGAGGACTGGCTTCCATCTGGCCCCTCTACCATACAGGCCTGATTGATGGAGTTCTGCAGAGATGATGGTTCTTCTCGAAGGTTCTTCTCTCTCCACAGAGACACGCTGGAGCTCTGTCAGAGTGACCATTGGGTTTTTGGTCACCTCCCTGACTAAGGCCCTTCTCCCTGCGATCGCTCAGTTTGGCTGGGCGGCCAGATCTAGGAAGAGTCCTGCTGGATCCAGCCACTGTGTGCTTCTGTACCCATCCGCAGATCTGTGCCTCGATACAACCCTGTCTCGGAGGTCTCCAGACAATTCCTTGGACTTCATGGCTTGGTTTGTGCTCTGACATGCATTGTTAACTGTGGGACCTTATAAAGACAGGTGTGTGCCTTTCCAAATCATGTCCAATCAACTGAGTTTACCACAGGTGGACTCCAATCAAGTTGTAGAAACATCTCAAGGATGATCAGTGGAAACAGGATGTACCTGAGCTCATTTTTGAGTGTCATGGCAAAGGCTGTGAATACTTATGTACATGTGCTTTTTTTGTTTTTATTTTTAATAAATTTGTAAAGATTTCAAACAAATGTCTTTTACGTCGTCATTATGGGGTATTGTTTGTAGAATTTTGAGGAAAATAATGAATTGAATCCATCTTGGAATAAGGCTGTAACATCACAAAATGTGGAAAAAGTGAAGCGCTGTGAAAACTTTCCGGATGCACTGTACACTTGCTTTAAATCAGGGGTGTCCAATCTTATCCGAAAAGGTCTGGTGTGGGTGCAGGTTTTCATTCCAACCAAGCAGAAGCCACACCTAAGTCTATTGAAAGCCAAACCAACTGATTAAACAGGTGGAATCAGCTGATTGATTGGAATGAAAACCTGCACCCTCACAGGCCCTTTGCAGATAAGATTGGACACGTCTGCTATCTAACTGATACAGAAAGGTGGCAAATGAAAGAAAAACCAATGTCAGGGGCAAAGATTCTATCCTGGTCTCTGTGGGGATGACTCCGCCCCCATCCACATGTCAGGATGATGAAAATGATGTAAAAGGTATGCTCTGGCCTTCACAGTCACTTGATATCATACCAATTGAACTGGAGTGATGTGTTAGACAGCAAACGCACTCTCCATCACAATCACCAATGTGAAACACCAACTGAAGGAAAATCTTTTTTAAGTAAAGTCCATCGCACCATTACAGTTCCAGAGACTTTGTAGGATCTGTGTCAAGCT
>JAFFST010053471.1:116322-125474 GCA_022414735.1 Noturus placidus
ATATACAGACGTCACGCAGTGAAGGGGCATTGAGGGCCAGGGCCATCTCTTACTTCTCTTCCTTTTTTATTTCCTTCTTCAGTGTGCCATTGCTCTGCACTTTACCAGATGATAATCTCATTAGAATCTCAGCTGCTCTGCAAGAGGTAAGCCTTTCCATGCTAGCAACCTTCTGTACAGTATTCTGGATCTACTGCATGCTAGAAGACGATATGTCATTAAGACGTGGACATGTGTTAATGAGAAAGATTTTGGGGCTGACAGATTTATTAGCTTCATGGCTCCAGTTCTCAAGTTTTACAAGATTTATTTATTTATTTTACAACACACACCCTTTCTGGCAGTGTCATTACAGCGATGGTGACTACATTGTGAGACATGGCACTCCCGGAGATATCTTCTTCATCGTGAGCAGTGGCCAGGTGAGAAACCTCAAATTACACAGAAATAATAACAATGGTTTAAGGTCTTTCTCACAGACAGGGACGCTTCACTAAAACTACTTAAAATGATAAACAGGTCACTAGCAGAGAACATAAATGCTGCCAAAAAAGAGTCACAAGACAGACAGACAGACAGACAGACAGAAAGAAAGAAAGAAAGAAAAAGAAAGAAAGAAAGAAAGAAAGAAAGAAAATAATGGAGGGATGAATGAATGGAGGAGCATATTGAAGGAGGGAAGAAGGGAGAGTGTGAGGTTGGGGGAAAGAAAGAAAGAAAGAAAGAAAGAAAGAAAGAAAGAAAGAAGGACTGGAGGGTTGGCTGGATGGAAGAGCATATTGAAGGAGGGATGAAGGGAGAGTGTGAGGTTGGGGGAAGGAAAGAAAGAAAGGATGGAGGGATGGAGCGAGGGAGGGAGTTTGAGGGAGCTGAGTACATAGTGTTTAGTTTGGTGTTGAATATGTTAGTTGGAGTGTTATATATTATACTGCTGTGTTCAGTGAAATAACTGGAGCAGTCTCTCACTGGGACTTAACACATCACTCATATCAGAGATAACTGGAGCAGTCTCTCACTGGGACTTAACACATCACATATCAGAGATAACTGGAGCAGCCTCTCACTGGGACTTAACACATCACTCATATCAGAGATAACTGGAGCAGCCTCTCACTGGGACTTAACACATCACATATCAGAGATAACTGGAGCAGTCTCTCACTGTGACTTAACACATCACTCATATCAGAGATAACTGGAGCAGTTTCTCACTGGGACTTAACACATCACTCATATCAGAGATAACTGGAGCAGCCTCTCACTGGGACTTAACACATCACTCATATCAGAGATAACTGGAGCAGCCTCTCACTGGGACTTAACACATCACTCTTATCAGAGGCATGTTGGCTTGTAATGTATTGATTTCGGCCGAACTATTCGAATAAATCAGAGCTAGACTAGACTGGACTTGCATACTGTATATTACGTGTCTGTCTGATTGTCCATCAGCTGCAAGTGTTGGAGAGGCGCTCGGTCAGTGAGGACAGTGTGTGTGTGTCCATCCTCTCCAGAGGAGACAGTTTCGGGGACAGAGCTCTGAAAGGGTAAGAAACCTTCAAATAAAGTAATCATCCAGCAGGGGCTGATGGTCTCCACTGCACCATGCCCAGACAACACAATCTTGTTTCCTTTACAGTTTTGAAGGTGCAGAGTAGATGTAGGAGTGCAGAGGGTTAAATCTTATCCCTGGAGATATTATTTTTGTTTGCACCTGCCTGCAAACAGATAATTTCGAAGGAATTTTGTTGGATCTGTTTCCAAAATGTTCCAGATAATGTCTGCTAAACGGATAGTGGCGTACTATACTTTCTTTCTTTCTTTCTTTGAAGGTTTTTTTTTTTCTTGCCAGAAAAGGTGAGACAAAACGGCCTGCAATCCCAAGTGTGAAGTTTTGTACTTTCATGGACGTGAGAGGGAGCATTCAGATATGAAGCTTGCGGGACAAACAAAGTCCATACAGCGTTCATTCATTCATCCTTAGTAACTGCCTGGTCAGGGTCGATGAGGTTTACATTAGGATGCTAGATTGTTTCTGTGTTGAGAAATAGAGCCAACTAATGACAAGATCGAGATCAATGGAGACTGAGATCGAGTATCACCTGGAGTGATGTAGCTGAGGTTGAAGAACTTTAAAGCTGACACTACTGGCAACTCTACTTCTCGGCTTTTCCCTGTGTGTCTGAGGGAATAGTGGTAAGTAGGGCTCGGTAAAACAAATAGCAATTCTCCGATTTTAATCGATTTTCAATTTAAACGAATCGATACTTGACGATTCTTTATGCACGTCCTTTCCTAGAGAGCGTGTGAATATTATCTGTAGTTCGCCTCTCGTCCTGAAGATGTCGCCATCTTTCATGTTTTGAATTTTCAAAACGGTTTTATTTTTTAAACGTTTCAAGCTGTTAATGAATGTCACTGTTGCACATTTCAATGTTTTAATTTTATTTATTTTTTACAGTAATGTGCAGTTTGTGCTTACCTTATGATTCCTGGTTACAGTGTTTGTTACTCAAAGTAAAAGTAAAAAGTATTTAAACATAATTGTGCGCGCCCTGTTGTTAATGTAAATGTCTATTTCAGTAATATAGCCAAGTAGGAGGGTTTCAGTGACCAGCATTTATACTAAAATATGGATTCCACGTCTGCAAAACTAACATTTCAAATGAAAAATTGATAACTAATCGATATTGAATCGAATCGAAATCAAATTGAATCGAATCTAAACCATACGAAATAAGAATCGGATCGAATCGCCAAACTGGTCGCAATGCACAGCCCTAGTGGTAAGGTTTACAATTAATTAAAATAAATAAATAAAACTTCCAGTTTAGGCAACTTCAGGTTTGAATCCAAATACAGGGCGGCTGTGGCTCAGTCGGTAGAGCGGGTTGTCCACTAATCCACTAATCGTAGGGTTGTTGGTTCGAATCCCGGCCCGGGTGATCCCATGCCGAAGTGTCCTTGGGCAAGACACTGAACCCTAAGTTGCCCATGATGGCAAGCTAGCACCTTGCATGGAAGCTCTGCTACCATTGGTGTGTGAGTGTGCTCTGATTTGTCAGTCGCTTTGGATAAAAGCGTGAAAAAATGTAGATATTTGGAGCACTAAACAGATACTGTAGATATACACATAGTGTGTTACACCCTATTGCTATTACTGAGAATGAATGAATGTAGTAAATATGTCACACAGCACCTGTGTATCCACTACACTCTTATGTTAATGAATGTGGCTTTGCTTTGTTCCATGAGCTTTGTATCTGACCACCTGCACACATAAGCATAAAATTAAAAAACATCCACTCCCAGGACTTTTTTGTTAGCCCCTGTGGGATACCAGTCCTAATGAAAAACACTACTATAGGGATTTATTTCTAATGCACTAAGCTGTTTCTCCAAGCCAACACCAAATCTGCACTTCACTGAGAGTGTTCTTCAGTTTTGAGATTGTGCGAGCAGGCTTGATTATGAATACATTTCTGTCCTACATTTGCCCTGCTCTAGAGTATACGCATTCACCTTCACGCATTCAGATTTCATTGAATGTTTTTTTTTTCTGCTGGACTTTTGTATTGACTCAGTATTGACATTACCTGCATCTGTCTGTGCATTTATCTATGCATAATGCTAAGCTCCTCCACATTAAGATCCTTCCAAAGAAATATATAAATAAATAAAGGCCAGTCAATCTACAGTTAGAGAGACTCCACTGTTAGAGAAAAGCACTACAATCTGAAACCAAGCTAAAAAAAAGAAAAGGCATGTCCAAATATAACAGTGTTACACACCAACTGGCGCAAATGAAGGAATCGCCACACTTGGAGGATGTTCACTCGGGGGATTTTTTCAACTTCACAGCAAATAAAAAAAGCACACATATGACACAAAACAAATTTTTATGTAATAGCCGAACGTTCTTGGTTTGTGAAACATAACTCAAACAAGTTCAATTCAATTAGTTCAATTAATGGCATGTTTTTTTTCCAGATCAAGTGGAGGAAACAATGATGTGTTGAGGAACAAACTCAGTGTTGAGGAAAAAATGAAGGAATCACCGTGTAATTTGCATTTCTAAAACAAAACCCAGCACAATTCTAAAAATGCAAATGAGTCTGCAATTAAAAGAGAGTGCTTATACCTTGGGCGTTTTGAATGGAAGCATGTCCCTAACAAGAAAGTTGTCAGTTGAAACAATGGAAAGGATTATCAAACTCCATCAACAAGGAAATCCAACATGGAGTGTGGCAAATGATTTCGGGGGTTCCCAGTCAGCTGTGTCTAAAATTAGGTGCAAGCAGGGGCATTAGCTGGACTGTTAATCATCTGGGGCTGAGCCTAGATTCTTCTTTATGCATTTTTTTTCCAGCTCAGCTAGTAGCCTGTGTTTTGTTTTATGGACGCTGAGGTAATTAGCTGGCAATGTATGATGTGATTAGAAAAAGTTATCATAAAACTTGCCTCGGGTGTTGTCGCTTTTTTTAGGACTACCAGACTGATAAAATATCAAACTTTTCTAACTAGGCTACTTTGGTGTCGCTAGCCAAGGGGAGGCACAACTAAGCTATGGGTTTAGCTGCTACAGGGCCATGCAAAGTACATTATCTGCCCTTATGCTCTGCTCCTATCACATTCACGAAAACTGGAACTCATATAGACATTTAAACATCTTGTTTTCCTGCTCAGCAACAGAGGATGCTACTGTTTCCGTTTCAACCCCTTTACTGGTTTAAAAACAAATAAATAAATAAATCGGCGTACTGTATATCCATTTTTTTCCTCACACTGACTGTGTGAGCTAGCGTTTGTCAGAATTGAGAGCCTTCAGCCAATAAGACACGAGTGTTTAAATGTATTTTACTGTAAACCCTGTCTGATTGGTCTCGCCTCCGTTCACTGAAGATATAAAATTACAACAGTTGTGGGGCGGTTGTGGCTCAGGTGGTAGAGCGGGTTGTCCACTAATCGTAGGGTTGGCGGTTCGATTCCCGGTCCATGTGACTCCACATACCAAAGTGTCCTTGGGCAAGAACTTCCCGATGGCAAGTTAGCGCCTTGCATGGCAGCTCTGTTACCATTGGTGTGTGAGTGTGTGTGTGAATGGGTGAATGAGACACAGTGTAAAGCGCTTTGGATAAAAGCGCAATATAAGTGCGACATTTACCATTTACAACACCGCCGTCTTCGCCGTAGTGACAAATCACTCCAAGTGGAAAATTATTCGCGCAATTCGCGCTAAAGAAAGAATCTTCCCAAGCCCAGGCCAGTTTACATCCCTGGGTGCAAGTATAAACAAAATGGGAAAGTCAATCTGTGAAGACGGCAAACTGTCACGATGAAACAAAAAGCGATACGCCTTGACAATAGAAAATGCACAATAAAACAAACGGGCGGAAACAGGAGTCAATGTTTGTGACAGAACTGTAAGAACTCAGGTGACTGAAACGGGATTTACGTATACAAAATCCGAACACAAACCAACACCTACACAGATAAAACAAGGTTACAGTGGGCTACAGAGAAGCAATCATAGAGCGGGGATGATTGGATGAAAGAGATATTCATTGATGAATCGCGAATCTGCATTGGCCAAGGAGATGATGCTGGAACGTTTGTCTGTTGCTGCTCTAATGAAACATATAAAGACGAATGCCTGAAGAAAACAATACAATTTCCCCACTGATTGATAATAAGGGGCTGCATTTCAGGTAAAGGACCAGGTGGGACCTCAACAGTCAATGCACAGGTGTACACTAAAATTTTGGACAATTTTCTAATTCCATCGATAGAAAATAAGTTTGGTGATGATCAAGCCATTGTTCAGGATGATAATGCATCTCTCCATCGCACAAAGAGTGTTAAAGCGTTTCTTCAGGAAAGGCAGATCAATAACATCGCCAGCAAACAGTCTCAATCTCAATCCCATTGAAAATGGTGGAATTTTAAAATAAATTGGTCAATAATTGGGGCGCACGGTGGCTTAGTGGTTAGCACGTCTGCCTCACACCTCCAGGGTCTGGGGTTCGAGTGCCACCAGGGCCATGTGTGTGCGGAGTTTGCATGTTCTCCCCGTGTATCGGGGGTTTTCCTCCGGGTACTCCAGTTTCCTCCCCCAGTCCAAAGACATGCAGGGTAGTCTGATTGGCGTGTCTAAAGTGTCCGTAGTGTATGAATGTGTGTGTGTGTGTGTATGTGATTGTGCCCTGCGATGGACTGGCACCCTGTCCAGGGTGTACCCCGCCTTGTGCCCGATGCTCCCTGGGATAGACTCCAGGTTCCCCCGTGACCCTGAAAAGGAGTAAGCGGTTGAAGATGGATGGATGGATGGTTAATAATTTTTTTCCCCCTCTGATTGATCTGGAAAAAAAATATACCATTAATTAAAACCATTTCATGTAATTTGTTGAAGGTATGTTTCAGGAAGCCAGAAATGCTCAGCTATTAAACAAAAATTGTTTTGTGTCATATCTGTGTTTTGTTTATTTGTCTAATCTACCATGTCCTAACATCATTTCCTACATTATTTAACTACATGTTAAATCGATACCTGTTTTCGTTGTTTTTGCAGAGAGGTGTCTCGGTCTTTGAGTGTTGTTTCTGCAGGTGATGCAACATGTCTGGTTATAAACAGAGAGTAAGTATTTCATTATTTTATCATACAACTTATGTATAGCTCTAAATCACAATATATAAAGCACAAGCTGTCATATATAAGGGAAAGTTCTGTCAAAAGGAAGAGTCAGCATTATTACCATATCCCTAGGTCTGTCATGAGGTTTATAGGAGCATCTGTAGACATAAAGGAGAATGGAAGCAATGAGGCAAAAGTCAGGTATGCCCCAAACACCATACACATTCAAGTGTAGTTTGTTATTTTTATGGAAGTGCTTCAAAATCAATAATAATCATATCTTTCACTGAAGCGCTGTTGAATTCTCAATTCTGATTGGTCAGAATTGGATAATTTTCTATAATAGCAGCTCTGATAGCAAATGGTAAGCCAGTTCCAAAGTAGTTCGGGTCATTTGGAGCGAACGGAAGGCTTATGCATGTATTAATTGCAATTCCACCTGGTTGACTACTTTTATACTGTACATGAATCTGAAATCTGCAGGACTGTAGACGGAGGCGACGGACTGTGCCATGTCTCACTCAGTGACGTTCAGGTGCTGTGTAACGTCGGAGAAGGACAGTACAGCCACACACAACTGGTGAGAATGAAGGAGCGCTAATTGTATAGCTATTAAAGGTGCATCACATGTTACTGCTACACACTGATCAGTGATGTAGTGAGCCATTTCCTGAGAGATCATTCTAATGAAATAAGTTGGCGTGTGTTAGGATTTCCACTTTCACATCACACTCTGTTCATCTTTCTCTTCAGGTACATTTGAAGAATGACACCAGTCGTGTGTTCGTGCTGAAGGTCATAAGTAAACATGCTTTAGTGAGCTCAGGCAACAGAGCACGCATCCTCGCCGAAAAACAAATCCTGATGGACGCCCGCTGTCCTTTTATTGTCAGGTCAGATCAGCTCTCATTGTTCACAATGACCAAGAACTTTCTGTCCAGCTGTGTTAGATATTTTCAGAGCCTCAGAGTTTGAAAATAGAAATGTGTCATTGTATGTGCATTGACATGTCTGTTTCAAAGCATATCTTGTCTTCTGTCAGGTTGTATTGTACCTTTAGAGATGCAAAGTGCCTCTACATGTTGAAGGAGGCGTGTTTGGGTGGAGATCTGTGGACGTTGCTAAGACAGAGGTAACTCCTGGATAAAAATATGAACTAATATTAATACACTTATGAATATGCACTCAGTGGTGACTTTAATAGGATGACTGGTAAACCTGCTCATTCATGCACTATCCAATCATTCAACGTCAGAATGGGGAGAGGGTTGGAGGGCGGAAATGTGATCTCATGGAATGTGTGTTGGTGCCAGATGACCTGGTTTGACTATTTCAGGAACTGCCTATCTCCTGGGCTTTTCACGCACACCAGTCTATAGAGTTTACATAGAATGGTGTACACAGAACATCCAATGAACAACAGTTCTGCACGTACAGTTTTGAGTAGGTTTGACCTGACAGGAAGGCTATGGTAATTCAAATAACCACTCTTTACAACGGTGGTGAGCAGAAAAGCATTGAACACACTAAACAAAGTGTCCGATCAACACATTGGGTTCTGCTTGTGTCAGCCAAGAACAGTAATCTGACACTACAGTGGGAACAGGCTCACACAAACTGGACATTCGAAGATTGGAAGAAGCCCGCAAGATGCTTTCGCAGCTTTCAACTGATTAGTTTCGGCATAGTGTTCCTATTAAAGTGGCCAGTGAGTGTATTCTTCCTATATAAAAAAATAATACGTATCATCTTTGCTGTATAGCATTGTCAAATATGACAAGTTCGTCTTCCAATGGATTCTACAGTGGTGTGTTACTGTACCTTGAGGAAAGTGATATCCCTTGAGTGTTTGTTTCAGGGGTCCGTTTGATGACAATGCAGCCCGTTTCTATACAACCTGTGTTCTGGAGGCTTTGAGATTCCTCCACGGCCAAGGCATCATCCACAGAGACCTGAAACCAGAGAACGTGCTGCTGGATCAGAAAGGATATGCCAAACTGGTGCAGTGTACTCTTCTTCACAGTCTCAGCAGACCAGTGCTGAAAGGATGATCATTGTCTCTCACAGTATTTAGACTCCACCTTATTTCTCAAAAGTATAGATAGATACTGTAGATAGATAGATAGATAGATAGATAGATAGATAGATAGATACTGTAGATACTGTAGATAGATAGATAGATAGATAGATAGATAGATAGATAGAAAGATAGATACTGTAGATAGATAGATAGATAGATAGATAGATAGATACTGTAGATACTGTAGATAGATAGATAGATAGATAGATAGATAGATAGATAGATAGATAGATAGATAGATAGATACTGTAGATAGATAGATAGATAGATAGATAGATAGATAGATACATAGATAGATAGATAGATAGATAGATAGATAGATAGATACTGTAGATACTGTAGATAGATAGATAGATAGATAGATAGATAGATAGATAGATAGATAGATAGATACATAGATACATAGACAGATAGTTAGACAGATAGATAGATAGATAGACC
>JAFFST010053474.1:6858-44618 GCA_022414735.1 Noturus placidus
CACACACACACACACCCCGTCCCCCGCCCGGATCTATCCAGACACGTTATTGCCTTGTTTGATCAGCTCCTGTGTATGCATTCTTCAGGTAGAACCACACACTTCTATACACACACAACTAGACAAGATGGAGGCGGCTGATGTGGTAAGCATTTAGGACAGAATTTAGCATTTAGAACCCTAACCCTATGTCCTTATTTTTCTTCCGTGCAACAGATGTACAGCTATTGGAGTATGTCTCAGTTCGGGACAATGTCATGTGTGATAGAATATATTCTACTTCTGGACAGTGTGAAAAGACACAAACATAAAGAGGAGTCACTTGGGGAAAAAAACGTACAAGTGGAACAAAACACTTCAGAATGTGCTGTTATAGAAAAATAGAAAACCTTTGTTGTGGAAACAGCACCTCTGCTTTATCACATCACCCTGCCATTGATTATTTTCCTAGAACAGCACAACACAGTGTTTTATTCGCTAATTACTGTACATGTTGCACAAAAAAAGTTTCTGTGGCTGACTCAGCAGCTGCTTCTATATTTTGTTTACTTCTCGTAAATTCTCAGTACATTTTACCCATCATGCCTATCTAGCTGATAACATTTTTGGCTACAGACACAAACTAAATGGGCTTTAAGCTTCACTTGCACACAAATTAAAACCTACAAGTGCAAGATCACAACAGCAGTAATGTAATTATTGACCATATTCTGAATAAGTCAATAATGTGATTACGGTGTTTACATGAGTCGCTATTAGAATACTCCTTTCATGTTCAGGTTTTTCATGTTATAGATCATAATTAGATTAAGAGCCCGCATCATTACGTCCCCACACCACGCCGTCCGACGTTCCCTCCAGAATTTCACGCATTAACATACAATTCGTCTTCGTTATGGTACCATATACAGTTTTGGGTGTCTTTATTTTTAATTTTACAAAAGCTTCAAGTGCAGTTAATTATTTGTCATGCTGTATGTGCTAATAGACAACTGCTTGAAGCCGTGTACTTACCGCGTACAAAACTGCATACTCAACGTCTATATAGTAGCTGAGATACATGTATTTCTCCTACCATACAGCAGTTAAATATACGGTTTGGGACGCAGCCGTGCTCTCTTGTTTGCCGTTAAATAGTTGCACACTGCCCTGTGTGTTCTGTCGCATAATGCGGTGAAACTCCCACACAACGTTAATAGTGTGATTAAGGTGTTTACACGACGATAATGCGACTAAAGCAGGAGTACTCCACATGTCTTAATTCAATTTGTGTTTACTTCGAGTATGACTTTAGTCGGATTAAGGTCGTCAATAATCTCTGTTTACATGGTAGTGTCGTAATCAGAGTATTGTCTTAATCGGGGTAATATCAGATTATTGTTATCCATGTAAATGTACTGATTGACACTCATTACAAATGAAATAAAACCACCCAATAGGCATGTGCTGATAATTATTTAGACTATATTTTATGATTTTTAACATGTGCAATAGTGTTCTAGTTCTGTTATAGGCAGCATGAGAGCAGGTGCCTTTTTACTCTTTTTATGCTCATTTAAAGCTGAAGTAAATCCCACAATTCTTAGGGATCCTCAAACTCTTTGTTTAAAATGCTTCTGGACTGCTTAAAATAGTCATCTTCAAAATGTATTACCCCACTGCACTGTTAAATTCTGGATTCAAATTGGTCAGAAGTTGTTTGTCAATTTCCTATAAGTTCTTACAGAAGTGCTGAAAATCAGAGGTTTAATTCAATGCACTCGTTCTAATACATTGTTTCTATAGCAACAGCTCATGCACAGTGACTTGTACGGCAGACGCTCCACATAAACTAATTAAAATGATGTGTGTAATCAGTAAATGGTATAGTGAAGTTTTGGTTAAGAAAATGTTTTCATTATTTATTTATTGTTTATTTCATGTTTATTATTATTATTAATAATAATAATAATAATAATAATATTATTAACATTTATGGAAGGCGTCTCCAGTGTCAGCACACTCAGAGGTAAAGCTGTAACTTTATTTATTTATTTATTTTCTCCCCCCGAAAGCTTTAGGACAGAGGAGTTTATAAGTGGAATAAAACACTACAATATGTGCTGTTATAGAAGAATAATCACCTTTGTGGTGGGAACAGTAATTCAGCTTCATCATACCGACCCATGGTTGATTATTTCCTACAACAGTAATGATATAGTGTTATGAAATGAGTCAAAACATACAGAATAGATGAAGCCATAGATCTTACTTTATAGTGCTGAGCTATTATTTTATTTCTTTCTTTCTTTCCATCCTTGACAGGGAAGAAAGTAAAGGAGGTTAATCTGCTCTAATTTAGGACTTTGTGTCGTGTTGCAGAAGCAGTGGACTGCTTTCCACCTCACTGCCTCTTTTCTGCAACCAGATGCAAACTACCACTTCCTCCTCATCCTCCTCCTCCTCCTGTCTTTTTGTCTCTTTGCTGCTTTTTGCCAGGCTTCAAACAACTATTTATGCGTGCCTCTGTAATTGTGTCACAGGCAGAATCTGCTTGATTTCTTTTCCGTTTTTCTTTTTGCATGACAATGGAGCTTTTCAGCAGCCGCCTCTTTTATACCAACACTCACACACACACACACTAGGAACCCTTTGAGAGGAAGATGTTTCATCTCGTGCCTGTTTGGATACTCTGTGTGTGTGTGTGTGTGTGTGTGTGTGTATAAAGACTCCATTTGTGAAGTTTTGACCCAAAATGAATGAAGTCATACACATCCAAACCTCGAGGCCTATAGAGAAGAAAAAAAAAAAACATATATATATATATATATGTGTGTGTGTGTGTGTGTGTGTATATAGATTGAATTTCAGAATCTTTTCACTCATAGTACAGTTACAATAAACCCCGCAAAAATAATGAAATATTTTCAAATGACATTTCTTTCAGTTCTCTCTCCAACGGTCAGCGTTGTTTGTCCCATGAGAGAGCACCCAGCTGTTTTGGGGCGGGTTTTCCATCTGGCGTCTCTCCTAAGTGGTCTGGACACACACACACACACACACTCTCTCACACACTTCTCATGGGATTTGTGCTGGGCATGAGGCCAACCACTCTGTTGCTGTGGCTCTGAAGAGTATGTAATGTTTATAAAACTGCTCCTTTTCAATCTGTACACTCTCTTGGATTTAATATCATGTGTAGTAAATCTAAGTGACATTTATTTTTTAATCCCGGACACCTCCTGGGTTTTTTTTTTTACAACCTGCTCATCATCTCACTGAGATATTTGAAAAGCATGCAGCACACCTTCAGCCCTGAAGCGATGAATGTGTCAACCACACAGCACCTGGCAGGAGTATTCACCTCCCCAGTAGGCACATGACCAGCAGTGTTGCACTAGGGACTAATTAACAAGCTTTATACCACAGTGCTGTTGAATTCTGCATTCTGATTGGTCAGAAGGTCTTGCTTGATTGATTTTCTATAATAGTGCAGCTGTCATATTCTTGTAATATGTCATATCCGTATACGGTATTCTTTCTAAAGTAACAACTTGGTGCATTGTAAGGCAGCTGCTCCATATAAATGATTTTTTTTTAATGTGTGAGAAGACATTTAACATTTATAGAAGGAGTCTCCGGTGTCAGTGCTTTGTAAAAGTCTTCATTTTAAGCTTTCCGATATCTTCAGGACAGAGGAGTTTTTTTTTGGCCACACGAGAAGCTGTGTTCTTAATCATTTCAAGAGAGAGAAAAGCGAGGCTGGTGAGAGAACAAATGTTTAATGCTGCTTTAACATAAGCAAGAACAGGAACTAACTTGCTTCGCAGACATTCCATAACATTCGATTTAATTATAACAGATAAACCATATAAGGGTTCATCCTTTAATAAATAAAAATGGTAATCGTTGGCAAATTGTAGGAATAAAACTGTCTTCTTAACTGTCTTGTAACCCCTCTTCATCACGCCACCCAGTCAATGATTACTGTTCGTTTATTAGCATCTTACATACCACTGACAACAGGTAGCGTTGCCACCCCACTGCTCCAAATGCTATGGCTAAACTGTAAATATTGGCACCTCTGCACAAACTTTAACCTTGGCCATTTTGCTTTATAAACAGAAACACATTTACAGTTCAGTCATTGACTACACCTTTGCGTATGATCGTTTAAATCAGCTCTGGTTCTAGCATTTGGACGGGCTTTCCAACAGGAACACGAACTAGACGTGGCTTGAGCATTTAGCTCGGAGTAATTCTTTTTAAAAACAACAAAATTGCACTCCTGAAGGGCTTGTTGAGTCAGATGTGTTAAATTAGGGAGTGTTAAACCCCACAGTCAGTGAGTCACCACAGGATATGATGGACACCTTAAGAATTCGACAGCTTAAATGATGTCACACACAGGACAGAAATTAAGACAGTTTGTTTTTTTTATATTGCCAACAATGTCTCTTTACTGAGGAACAAGTTTAAGCCAGTAACAATTATGAACAGTAGAGTAAAAAAAAAACATCTTAAGGATGATTTATAGCACAGTGCAGATTAGGGCTAGGTGACATGGCACAAATATCACATCACGATACTTAATACGGATCAGCAGAAAAACATTTTTAAAAAATTGACATTACATAAATTTGTCTTTTTTTTTTTTTATTTGTATAAACATAGAGTTGCTTTAATTTATTAAATGTTTTTTTATCAGCCAAAATATTCAGTAGCTTATGTCTGCGTTAGTTATGGGATGTTTTAGCGTCAATTTTAGCATCATGGAACCTGCTGAACTGGTATCTCTATGCAATATCGATATTATATAATCATATCACCCAGCTCTAGTGTAGTTATTATCTGAAATGACAGATGGGAGAAAATCATTCATTCTATCTGACAGTGTTAAACCATTAATGTAAAAATATCATAAAAAGCTACATTAACATATACAAAATCTATATTAATTGTAGGCTACATTATATATAGACAAACAATGCTACAATAATATGCAAGTGACAAAAAAATACAAAGTAGTACATTTTTCCTATGGTCAGCTTATCAAACACAAAAGTTAAATATTTAGTTTTTAAAGTAGTCTGAAAGTCGTTTGATCCACACGAGATGGTGCGAAGAGGAGCCTTCATATGATTCATCAAGCTCCCACAACACACAATATTTAGCAATATGTTAAATATACAACCGCCAGGATAATTAAACATGTATGTGTTGTGTATCCAGGCATTTACATCTCCTTTCTCAACAACAAAAAAGATCCGCACAGGGCGCGACAGTTTTAATACATCACTCATTAACTCAGCCAGCTGACAGCGAGTTGTGTTTTAAACACGGAGCTGAGCCACAGCTTCCTCGTCCTGATAACCAGTGTGTTGTTTCAGGCTAAATCCCGAACCTTCGAGGTTAAACCAACATCTAACACAGTGTTTCTCCATTTCGTTTTAGCATCAAATTCTCAGAGTGAAAACCAAAACCCTCCTTGAAAATCAAAGGTGAAAAAAATAGGGAATAACAGGGCAGGGTTTGATGTGTGTGTGCAGAGCTTACAGTCTTTCAGATTTCATTTAGAGTTGAAGAAAAGTCCACTCTTGATTCATCACCTACATGCTGAACTCTCAACTTTTGCGAATTGGCAAGTGATCCTTTCTTGTACCGTTCTTGTATTCCTCAGCAGGTTTCTGTCTGTCTTTCTTCCTTCCTTTCATTTGTTCTTTCTTTTTCAGTGTTTTCTTTCCCCCCCACCCCTTGCATTCCTCAGCCAACGAGAGGACACATTCCCCTGCATTCCTCACGACACTGGACATCTACAAAGACAGAGAAAGAGGGGGAGACATGTAGGTTAGGTAAGTCATGAACTCTGAAAAGCTGTTGCATTCCTATAAAAATCCAGCACATGTGACAAAACCAGATCAGGTCATAATACTGTTAAACTCCTTACACACATTTCTGTATAATTTATATCACAGCGCTGTTGAATTCTGGATTCTGATCGGTCACGGGGTTTTGATTAATCACAGGTTTATAATAATAATAATAATAATAATAATAATAATAATAATAATACATGGTCGTTTCTATAGTAACATCTCATTCACAGGGACTTCACAGCAGATGCTCCACATAAACAGATAAAAAAAAGTGTGTAATTTCTAATATGGGGGAGTTTTTTTAATGTAAGGACATGTTTATTAAAATATAACATGTATGTCCAGTGTCAGTGATTTGTAAAGGTAAAGCTGTAACTAAGTTTTCTAACATCTTCAGGACAGAGGAATTTATACTTTGTGGTTTCTTGTGAAGATGATAAGCTGCGTTTTATTTGTATTATTAATACAATATAGAGGAAAAAAAACAGAGCCTGGTGAGGGAACGACCAGCCGCTATAGCTGTTTATAGCTGCTATAACATAAGCGAACTAACTTGGTTTGTGGACATTAAATCTAACTATAAACGGATAAATGCTGTTATAGACAAATCCATTTTGGGGTGGTAACTCTACTTCATCACAACACCCCAGTGTTGATTATTTTCCTATAACAGCGTGTTAAATTCCTTAGATAAATTGCTTTCAGCTATATTTAATGAGAATGTATTGTTATTACAGTATGTTTAGGTCTGATAAACAGATTTGTTACAGCTCTTGTTTCAGACAAGATTATACTGCATTTTCTGTATAATATGATGCTCACTAATTATACTGCATTTATGCTGAATTGATTTCTAAGCATTTTGGCATTTGATACTCTTATACTCGAGGTGCTATTAAAGAACGGCGTTAATCAATTCAGTCATGTTCAGTCTGCATATTTAACAGTCGTGCAGCCCAGACACCCATAACTCCAACAGCTTCACGTGGCACCAGCGGGAAACACCTAACTGCTCAAATGAGGCTTCATTAGCTGAGCTGTCAAGACCAGAGGCTATAATAAACCTCCAGAAGCTTCTAGAAGCCTGATCCCACTGCTAATGCCGCACTGTGTCATTATCTATCTGCTTGTAAACAAGGGTTCAGACACAGCGTTTTTGCAAAAGCCACAAAAATCTTTGTTGTGCATGGGCCTAAACAGGATAGAATTTCACACACAGACACACAAATCTGAGATGGATATCTGTGAATGTGGAAAAATAAAACCAGTTAGTCAATAAAAAATAAAAAAAAACAAGAAAATTTTTCTGCTATGACAACATTTCATCATACTATGGTTAAAGAAAGAAAGAAAGAAAAAAAGAAAGAAAGGTCAACATCTGACTGCCATCACTCTGTTTGTATAAGAGAAGGAGCATAAGCAAAGATATAAACATAAATATATAAAAATAGAAAACAGATAGAAAACTCTTCAGCTGCATGGTTTAAATCTGCTAATGGCCCATCTGCTACACTGATGACCATAAGTCCTTCCCCCGACAAGGATACATTTAATGCCATTAATTCATAACATTATGTTTTAGGTTCAGGAGTAAATCTCTCACCAAATTATTATTAATGTTTACAGCTAATTTGGATTTGTCCCAATCTTAGCCTTTTGATGAAACGACGTAATAGTAATTTGATTATTATATATGGATATTCACCTACTTCCAGTTGACTGTTACAGAAAATGGCATTACATAATATCAAAGATTTTGAATACAACGTTGGATTTAACTGCTGAAAGCTAATGTATTGAATTCTATTCACTGAGACTGACACACACACACACACACGCACACACACACACACACACACACACGCCACACCTCCTCACTGAGACTGACATACAGGCCACACCTCCTCACTGAGACTGACATACAGGTCACAACTTCACTGAGACTGACATACAGGCCACACCTCCTTCACTGAGACTGACATACAGGCCACACCTCCTTCACTGAGACTGACACACAGGCCACACCTCCTTCACAGAGGCTGACACACAGGCCACACCTCCTTCACAGAGGCTGACACACAGACAAATCGACTCAAGTCCCTTTATTATTATTTGTAAAGTTTTTTTATTTAGTAAAACAGTATGACTTGTGCACAGCACTTGATGAGTTGTGCTAAATTCCTCACACACAAGAGCTGCGAGTGCTATTAAAGTATCCATAAGCTTCTTTACTCCACATGTGCAGATTATTTTAAATAGTTGGACTCCTTCCACACACGCCAAGTGTCTTAATATAAGAAGCAGTGTGGAATGAAACAGCCGCTGTGGCAGTGAACCAGTGTGTGTGTTGCAGAAGGTCAGTTGTGTGTGTGCATACGTTTTAACTCCTGCAGCTCGATGTACAACCTTTGGCCTGATTTCAGGCCTAAAACCAGAGATTCCGGTTCTTCAGGTCATGGCTGGGAGGCTTCCTGTGACTGAGTGTGTGTGGAGCACCAGCATCATGAGTTAGCTCAGTTTTTAGCATTTACTCATAACATACACAACAATATAAAGCTTTAGTTGCGCTGAAATTAGCAGAATGTAATTCCTCACCAAATTTCACTAGAATTTAAACAATTACTATTTACACAACAAAAACTCGACAGTGACAAGTTAAACTCGGACAGCCAGTCACCAACTTGGACACTAGCCTTTCTTTTCCATAAAACATGGATTGTAATTATACAAAATAATAATTCACCCAATACTGGCTAGCTTGCTCTCCAATGTCAGTCAGAGAAATGAGCTTGACAGTAAACATGGCTAGTGGTTTAAGTAAATTTTAACATTAGCTAAATAAAAGTTAAATATTTAGCTATCTATGGTTAGCTTACACTAGGTAAACTGTTTTGTTAACTAGACACCTAGCAAACTTGGCTAATGTTTTAATAACAATAAAATAGTTTCAGGCATTAGCTATCTTGTTTGGCTATGTTAGCTATGTAACATAGCTAATGTAACATGGAATTGATTAGCTAATCATGGTAATAAATATGGGCATGTAAACCACTAGCCTTGACACTGTTTGCATAGATTTTTTTTTTTAATTACTGTGTTTATAATATTAAATACACAGCAAGATAACTCCATCTCTGTGGTTTTATAATGTCTTATGGTGATTAGCTACCGTATTTTCCGCTCTATAAGGCGCACCTAAAAGCCTTAAATTTTCTCAAAAATCGGCCGTGCGCCTAATAATCCGGTGCGCCTTATGTGTGGACTGAGTTCCAAAATCTGTAAATATGTTGTGCGACTTTGGTTGGCGTAACAACCGTATGCGCCTTATAACACGGTGCGCCTTATGTATTGGTCAAGTACAGAAATAGACCCCGTAATTGAGACTGCGCCTTATAATAAGGTGCGCCTTATAGTGCGGAAAATACGGTAATCAAGTTCATGCTAACAGTAGTTGTTGGTTCTCTTGCCTTTTGTAATAAAACCGTTCTAGCAGACATAGTACATTTTTCCATTATTATGATAACTGCCTAATATTTTAGCACGTTTGACAGTTTTAACTACTGTATATTTAAAACTTTATGGTTTATTATGCTGCCTTCCAGATGGGACCATGTTTACATTGGAAGCTCAAATTTAGCCTAAAATGCAGCTACATAGATACTCTACTCCCATTTTATTAGATGATTTATTGGTGATATTGGATAATCAATTATCAGCACATGTCTATATACTAAAATGACATATGATGTAACAGAAATATGAGATTTCGTTTGTTGTGAGCAGTTTTGCCCCGTCACATCTCAGGTCTCAGGAGACACGGGGGTGTGGATGCCAGCGTCAATAAACTCAATAAACGTCACGTAACGGTTGTCAGGCTGCTCATTTGAGCCATGCTGATCACATCTGCTCCCCAACACACACACAAGCCATGCTGCTTCATAATGAAGCAGGTGTAATTACAGCATGCAAGCGGCTCGCATCCATCCATCACTGTCACAGAGCTGCTTCATGAATTTGCATTAGCTTGGACAATCCTGTTTAAAGTACCGTGTGTCAGGAAGTCTGAGCTGTCCTTACTGAGCTAAAACAGTGATTCTGAAAAGCCATTCGCAGACAAAAGATCCTGTTTAGGCTGAGTCGTGAGCTATTTTAATGTATAAATTTAGTTATTCACCTAAAGATGTAATGATTATTTATATAAAATTCCTCATTCACAAAAGGTCTGGATGAGTGACTAACATAAGTGAACGGCGGCAAGAGTTACCGTTTAATGTTCAACTGTTAATGATTGGCTTATGACTATAAGTTAAATAAGCCATGAAAGAGCGTGCATTACCGTGATTTGATCACCAGTAAGAGTGATTTTAGGTATGACACAAAGCAATAAACAATTTGCAGTAAACAATTCTTTCACCACACAATGTAGTCTGTTAACAGGAAGCTTTGGTTGCTAGGCAACATAATAGATAAAGATTTGGGTATTCTATGTACAGAACTAGAGGTGTAACTATACACTTGACATTTTGGATTTAACATATTACATGGCTTCGAACAGCAAACATTTCTAAAGGATTTTTTTTCTCTGGCCTCCTGTCCAAAGGAAAATGGCAGTTTGGGACATTGAAAATAAAGCTTTACAAAAAATGCAGTCCAATGTGGAGAAAAGTATTTATGTTAATTGGAAATGCATGGAGTGTGAATTTTGGCTCCAACAGTTCCTCATCACTCTACTCGAGTTATATATGTGATAGAAAGATAGATAGAAATATATATATATATATATATATACACACACACACATACATACATACATACATACATACACACATACACACATATAGATATAGTTCACAAAATATAAACAAACTAGTAGCCTAATTTAAACCACCGTGACCTGATGCACACCTCTAAGCTAAACCAGATGAACCTTCCACTGTTGGTTATATCTCTAATGTAAATGTATGGATAATGTGTAATTATGATTAATTATGGCCAATGAATATTTATGACGGGTAGCCAAATGGGCCACTGTGTCACTTTTTCTGGCTGAAGCGCAACGGGAGAAAAATCTTTATGCAAATCTACTTGTGCTTTAGCCTCAGGACACTGTGTGTGTGTGTGTGTGTGTGTGTGTGTGTGTGTGCGCACAGTATGTGCACAGATGTGAGAATAAAAGCCCTCTTTCAGTTGTCTTTTTCGGGTGGCTTTAAAAAAAAAGTGCATTAATAAAACATAAGTACTGAGTAAGTGCTCCGTGCAGGACAACAGCTGAAATGAGCCACGTGACCTTTGACTCGGTTCAGGTGTGTCACAGAACAAACAGACGGCTTCTTTTAACGCGGTTTTCCCTGGTACTGCTTTCTATTCAAGTGTACTGGTCAAAGGACGCATGCTGGGGCCTTGTATTAAAAACGAACTATTAAATAGACTCCGAATAGAAAAAGTTAAGTAATTAGCGTTAAAATGTGTTTGTTTATATCACCATATTGTACAACAGATGCTAGTCACATTTCCCCTCAGTGTAAAAAGAAAGTATAATTTTAGCAAAGTTATTTAACTCCATTCGAGAAATATTAGCAATGTTAGCATCTAAAGTAAAACACAATTAGCAGGTTATCTGATGGTTAGCATTGCTTAGCAGGTTAGCAGTAGCTTAGCAGTACAGAATTGAGTGTATAAATGACTCCCATGTGTGAAGATAAATTTTTTAATAATTTTTTTTTGTTTTAAACCTGGATCAACTCTAATAAAAGCAAGTTCTCCAGGTGGGATTGTACTGGAAAAGAAGATTCAAGAAAACATCAGAATACTTCAGCCATATTGCTAAAACTGTTTCTTCTTTGCTCTGTAAATAATCCTGACCGAAAGTACTGCTTACTGTTTCTGTTTAAGACCCTGTAAACCATGGCCGGTTAACAAGAAGGCGTCAAAACTGTAACACGACCAAACACAGCTGTTTGTTCACTGTTAAAACCTCACAAACATGGTTGAGAAGACAGCTGATTGTTAGCCTAGAATAAACAAAAATAGTTTCGTTTTCTTTTGCTTTTTTCTGACATTTAGTAGACATGGCCTGGAAAAGAGTCCAAAAACTTTGGCCATATTGCCAGAAATGGCCTAAACTTTAAATTTTACTTGCAATCAGCACCAAATGTGAACATACTTTGCGAAGTAGTATGGCAAAAAACAGGAGCTTGTACTTCAAAGTCAGAAACCTGCCAGTCAGAGGATGGATGCTTGTCTTTTCGTGGAATAAGAATGAATTTTTTTGAGAGTTAATGCTGGGGGGGGGGGGGGATTCAAGCAAACATTCAAGCAAACATTCAGAAATGCCACACAGGTAAAACAGTTCTTCTTGTTATAGAAAACCCCAAATAATCTAGTTCCAACAGGAAGTCTACAAAATTGTCCACTTTTCAGCTTTCCTGAAGTATATGCTCACACACTTTATAGCGAGCCCTCATGCTGTCTTTTGTTCCTCAGCTGTAAAACAGATGGACAGGGTGGAGACGTGCTGAAGGGCCTTGAATCCTCAAGCCTGCAGATCGCATTTTTATTGTACTGTTGCTTTAAAACCTGCTAATTTGGTGTTGATTTTTTGCACATCATACTTATTCTGTAACGCCAGAGGAGAAAGGCACGCAGGCTGAGGGAGGAAGAAACTATATTTTACTCCCGCCAGAAGCGCCAAACTAAAAATACCTGCCGCTCTCAAAGCTTGAGGGCAAAATACGAAAATTCTCTCCTACGAGAGTAAACAGGTCTGTTCATGTTGGCTGGAAATGTCATACCTGTTTCATGAAAGTGTACACAAAAAAAAATCTAAGAAGTGTATGTTCACACATGCGTCAGTCACAGAAAATGTAAAAAAAAACGACCCAATGCCCAATTAATTTTCTGTGAAGTGTGACACATTCCTAGCTAATACTAGGAAATGATAACAGGCCACCTTCTCTAACAAGTTTCTGTGTACAAGTCATTAAAGGCTTTTTTTTTTTTTTAATTTGTGCTATAATTTTGTAAAATTATAAATTTCCTGTTAACAATCAGTTATTTACCGCTTCTTGTTTAGAGAACTCCATATGAACACCAGATGTGTCTTCATCATCCATTCAACCCACACTGCATGTGTTACTGGAAAAACAACAGGCTTAATTTTTATCAAGAACAATAATGCCTAACTTACAACTGTGTCAATGAGTCAGGCCAGCTGTAGTTACCACACAATAGAAACAGCAGCCTATAATCCTTGGTTTAGTGGTTAACATGTTTGCCTTGCACCTCCAGGGTTGGGGGCTCAACCCCTACCTGTGTGAATGGAGTTTGCATGTTCTCCCCATGCTTCGGGGGTTTCCTCCAGGTACTCTGGCTTGCTCCCCCAGTTCAAAGACGTGCGTTGTAAGCCATTTCCAAATTAGGTGTGTGAATGAGTGTGTGGTTGTGCCCTGTGATGGGTTGGCACCCCATCCAGTGTGTCCCCTGCCTTGTCTCAGGCTCCCACCCCAACCCTGTGTAGTATAAGTACTGTATAAGCAGTATGGAAAATGGAGGTATGGATGAATTTTCAACAAAGCGCTAGCAAGTGACAAGTCACTTGTGTTGCTTGTAGTTTATCCTCATGTAGCAACCACTACTGTGGATGTGGCCTGTCCAGTGTGCTTTTTTTTTTTTTTTTAATGTTCTTATATGTTTTAAAGTCTTTTAGTTAACAAGTATTAAATAACAAATTAATGTGACAATTGTTTTTGTTTAGTGCCAAGCGTGACACACATCTCACTTGTATCAAAAAATGCTTCAGAAGCACATCCAGTGTGAACTGGTCTTTACACAAAAGCTCTAGGTTTGTTTACACATGCAAGTAAGATTTTTATCTATACTCTGACAGAGTAAAGGCTGGGACTGAAACTCGTTCTGCCAATGTAGCTCATGTATTCCAACATCCTTGTTCACCAAAACAATCCCACCTTTAAACTTGATACTAATACCAGGAAAAGACAACTAGCCTTCTTTTCGAATAGATTTGTGAGTGGAAATAAATGACCTAGGGACCTTTTTAGTGAAAATAAAATTCACATCGAGAAACAGAAGCATGTGTTTTCACTCTGGCAACACAGCTGATGATTTCGGACACTCTCTTGAATACTCTTCCAAGTAAACATGCTAATTCTAGCTGCTCCAGTTTACAAGTTTGAATTTTAAAGCCAAACCGCCACTGTTTTCGGTCGTACTGTGATTTCCATGTCTTCCTATTATAACACAACCCTATTTACAGCTTCTTGCAAAGCTTGTTTAGGTTTGTTTACACTTTCAAACAAGTGAGCAAATTTGTTCAGGATGTTTCCAAGTGTAAATAAAATACTTATTTTAGAGAGAGATCCCTGACTGAAAACTTGTTCTGGCAATATGGCTTTTGTTTTCTTCATCTTCACAGTAGCATCTCGCCTCACACAAAACACAATGTGAAGTGTATATTAAAAATGTATTTATCTATTCAAACTGTAAGATAAAATTATACAAGAAAATGTCCTCTGGGAATGAATACAGAGTGGTTAGAAGACTCATGATGGAAAGGACAGCAAGCATGGACCTGAGCTTTAATCTGGTTTAACTGATTGAAGTCTCTGCTCTGTAATTACCCCCTATTTCATTCTTTTAGATGCTATTAACAGAGTTCTCCTTTTTATTTGACAGCAAACAGCACTCATTAGGGCTAGAAATCATTTACTAACCAGCATTTATTTTATTTTATTTTATTTTATTTTATTTTTACACAGGATATTTTTGATCAAGCCACATCTGATGAAAAAACACACCAACTAATATACCAGATGAAGAACTTGTATCTCTGCATTTTTTTAGCTTTAATTTATTATTGAATATTTCTATGAGCTCCTACTTACCAAACCGGTTGTCACGTTCAGGATGGCAGGTATCTCCAGGTGCTAACAAACGCAGTGGGAATGAGGGAATACGGGACGCTAGTCACACTTTCCCAAGAGTCAGTCAAGGGGTCGTAACAGTCCAGAGTTTTACACCTCTGAGCGCCGCAATACCCCCCCACCACGTAGAGTCGGTTACCCGAGGCGACAGCATGGCAGCTGATCCTTTTGGCTGTGACATCAATGAATTTAGTCCACTGATATGTTTCGCTGTTGAACCGATATGCCGAGCCTGCCGAGAACTCTGTATCTCCGCCAATGACCACGATGTGATTGCCAACGGCTGCTGCCGCCGTGTAACGCCAAAGCTGAGGACAAGCGGCTGGCACCGTCCACCTGTTCTCACAGGGGTCAAAACACTGCACCTTGGGGTACTTGTCCCTGTTGACACTGGTTCCACCAAAAGCAAAGAGCTTGTTTTTGGTTCCTACGACCGCAGCATTGCTCACACCTTCCCGAAGAGGTGCAACTAGAGTCCATTTGTTAGATTGTGGGTTGTACTGTTCCACCTGTTTGAGCGAGACTGATGGAGAGGCAGGAAATGAGCCTGACAGAGAAGTGTGGCCTCCTACAACATACAGGACATGGTCCAGTTCGGCCGAGCCGTGTCCAAATCTGGCTACAAGCATCGGCGCAGCCTTGGACCACTCATCATGTAAAGTATCGTAGACCCAGACATCTTTAGAAGCACCATTTTCAGAGCCTCTGCCTCCTGTGACGTAAACTTTACAGCCAATAGCACAGGCGCTGCACTCTTTTCGAGGACTGGGAAGGTCAGTTTTGAGCATGATCTCCTTTGTTTTGTTGTCGATCATGTACACTTTATCACACATAAAAGTCTGGCCTCCCAGAAGAAGTAGAGCTTGGCTGACTTTCCTGGGTCGGGCACAGAAACCAGTGACCACACCGTCATTCTGGAGGATCTTCATCTTGCATTTTACGGCATCTTCGACAATCTCTCGACACACTTTATCTCCCATGATGAGTTCTTCAGTGACAACGCTTTTGAGCAGGTATGTCTCTGGAAGAAGTGCTAAACGGACACAGCGCAATAGCTCAGGCAAGTCGGAGATTCTCCTTCCAATATCAGCTTTCACCCAGTCTATAACTGCCTCATACACTACGCTCTCATCCTCCACCTCGAGCTCCTCACTAAAAATCAGCTCCTGTACTTGAAATTTCGGGAGGTTCAGAAAGTCCTCGGTACGGTAAAGTGTAGCGAAATTCGCCAGGCACATGCGCCAGGAGAGCTCGTAAAGCCTTTGGCATTGATGTGCATCAGAGAGGAGCATCATCCCGAGGCAGTTCGACGGGTGCAAGTTCTTCTCAAGGAACTCTGCCGAGGCATCTCGGATGTCGTGGAACTGCAGCATGTCTCCGGCCTCAAGCAATGACTCAGCATTCTCCTCATTGATGATGATGCGGGCGGAGTATGCGTAGTCCAAGAGGAGCTCCAGGACCTCCGGATGCAACGAGTCGTGGAAGTTGACTTCCGCGTCTTGGGACTCTTTGAGTCCGCCGTTAAACATGGCTTCAAAGTAGCGGCTACAGGAGGCTAGGACAGCCCGATGACATGGGAAAGCTCGATGTCCGGCCCGGAGCACGACATCCGTGAAGACACAGCGTTTGCGCAGAAGATTCAATTGCGTAAGCAGACTGTCAGCATGTGATGTTTTGTGGAACAGGTGGATGTTCATGGAACCGGAGCTCGACCTGGACTTGCGGTTTTCGTGGTTACTCACAGACATCTCTGAATAAATTCTAAAACAAACAAACAAACAAGTTAATAGAACAGCAATACTTTCAATATACTATCAGAGAATCTGGTTGTAGAGTATTGATCAGTGTGAGCTGTTAATAGGTTATACTAATGGTTCTCAAACTGAACCATGAAGCAAAATCAAGAGGGTTATTATTTGCAATATTTTATGAATTATTAAAGCTGCTATATTTTTATTGGATTCTTATAGTTATTAGTTATACAACTCTAACTTCACCATAATCTGTGGGTAGAAAATTCAGCTCTACATTATTGTAAAGGTTTAAATAATGAGCCTAATATTTGAATACAGGCACAGTATTACATTTTCTTAGACAATTAATAATAATAATTATCGATTTTGTATAGCGCTTTTTTACAATGGTACATTGTCTCAAAGCAGCTTTACAGAAATATCATTTTTACATTTTTTTTTTTTTTACAAGCGACTTACAAATGAGATCACATTCACACACCAATGGTAGCAGAGCTGCCAGCTTGCCATTGGGGGCAACTTAGGGTTCAGTGTCTTGCCCAAGGACACTTCGGCATGTGGAGTCGGCCGGGATTCGAACCGCCAACCCCACGGTTAGTGGATTAGCGGACAACCCGCTCTACCAACTGAGCCACAGCCGCCCAATTCAAAACCATTTGTTCCATTTAAAAAGAGATGTCATTTTAAGGCAGAATTTATGATGTTAGGAAGACAGCACGAGGACAGCTAGCCTCTATAGTTCTTTAGTTTGGATAAATTCAAATCAAGGATCATGTGTCTCTCTCTTGGCTTGGCTTGTCACTGTTGTGAAATGAATACACTTATCTCAGGTGGGAAAATCTTAAGACGGAAGCCTTTGTTGCAAATGTAACAACAATGAGACCAAACTGGAGTGTGACATTTAGCATACTTTTACATAAACGTCAAATAGCAGAATAATTGGGTGTGTGCACCTGCAATTACACACACACACACACACACGCTTGTCTTCCTATCCTTGTGAGGACCTTCCATTGACATATTTATCACTGCAGCCAAGTAATACTATGCATGCGTCGAAATCAAACTCTAAACATAATCTCAGTAAAGAAAATGAAACGTTTTGGCTCTTTAAAAAATATATTTATTTAAAAAATATATATTCCTTATGGGGACCACCTATATGTCCCCACAAGGTTAAAATAATCAGACATTCCTATACTTGTGGGGACACTTGGTCTCCATCAAGATCTCGCGCGCACTCACACCTCTCTGATCCACCAGTTCAGGTTTATGATTCATTCCTCCTTTTAGGATCGTTCTTATCACCTGTCTGCAGTGAAACTGCAGTTTGTAAAGTGTATATAATTGGTGATCATTAATTTTTAACACTAAGAAATAACATTACGGTTCATACGTTTAAATAAATCAGCTAATATGAATAACACAAGGGGCTAAAACTTGATGAACACACACGCGCGCGCGCCGAGCTTTCTCGCCGCTATATCTTACCTTGTTTCTTCTCGTCGCAGTCAAACTTTCACTGTCGGAGTAAAAATGTTTACAGGTTTACAGTCGTGTTTTCCGCGAACATGACTCTTTGTGGTGTGGAAGGAGAAGGACACAGCTCCTGTCTCGGCTGAAGAAGAGTGTGAGGTTCTCTGCGCGCACAGCTGTGTTCCTCCAAAAGCTCCTCATTTGGCTCCTCCCCTTATGAATATGCAAAACTACAGCCAATCACAACAAAGAAGCCGTGGACTTGATCACCCTGCCCACAGCCTTAAGAGGATTATTACTGATTTATTGTTTATTGTATTTTTGTTTGTGTGTGTATATATATATATATATATATATATATATATATATAAAATACACACAGAGAGTACTGTGAAAAAGTCATAGGCACCCTATTTTTTTCTATCTTCTACATTGTTGAGTCAGTACAAAAACATTTTAGATTTCCAAACATTAGTTTTTCAGCACAAAATTAAATGCTACAGAAAAATGTTTCTATGTCTTTTAAAAAAAAGTAGCATATTATGTCAGAAACCACTTTTCAGACAAAATTCACAATGAAGGCTGCTGGGTTTTGCTTCAAAAATAAGAAAATATAATTTCTTTATTTTTGAAGGCATCTTTGCTCTACAGCATTTCTTTGCCCTTTTACACTTTTGTTGTACTTGCACAGTACTGTATATATACATTAAATATACAGTCATGTGAAAATATTAGTACACCCCATGTAAATTGTTGTTGTTTTACATATTTGGACAAGCAAAGATTTGATCATCTTTGAAACAATGCCTTTTAATGAAGTTGATATACTTTTGACAAAACCACAAGTAAAACGAGCTTTTACAATCATTTATTCAACAGAAATATCAATAGATGTGATATTCTTCTGCGGAAAAAGTAAGAACACACTTGGCCTCAGAAAGCTAGTATTGCCCCCTTTAGCGGAAATAACTTCTTGTAGGTGTTTGGCATAATTGTCCACCAGGCTTGCTGGAATTTTGATAAATGGTGCACTTATATGTGCACTTCGAAACCATGGACAGATGGTTTCTAAATTATCTTCGAGCACTCTTTGATATGATGCAGAATTCATGGTTGAATCAATGATTGCAGGCTGTCCAGTCCCTGAGGAAGTGAAGCAACCGCAAAATTATAACATTTCCACCATGAGGTGCTTCTCCTGAAAAGCTGTCATTGGTCAGCACCATATATGTCTACTGTTACTGTGACCAAACAACTCTATCTTTGAATCGTCTGTCCAGAGCACATTATTCCATAAGCCCTGATCTTTGCCTATATGCTCATTGGCAAACTGTAGCCTTGGAAAGGCTTTTTTCCTGACACGCCGCCCATGCAGGTCAAATTTGTGCAATCTCTTTCTGATTGTAGAAGCATGCACTTTGACACGAACAGTTGAAAGACCCACTAGCAGTTCCTGTGATGAAGTTCCGGGGTAATTTTTAAATCAGGCGCTCTGCTCTTGGGCTGAATTTGGTGGGACAGTCAGTCCTGGACAAATTGGCGGTAATTGAAATCTGCATTATTTGTAGATGATTTTCATTACAGTAGAATGATGTATTTCAAATAATTTGCAAATCTTTTTAAACCCCTTGCCAGACTCATAGGCATCCACAACCTTTTTTCTGAAGGCCTTACAGAACTCATTAGATCTTGGCATGATGACACCACACACCTCAATAACAAAGGGAACACCAGACACTAGATATGAAGGGGGTATAAATAAGACATGTTCCTCCTGCACTCACTAAGCAGGTTCTAATCACTGGTACACAATCTTCAACACCTGATTCTAATTTTATAGATTTGAAGGTGTAATAAATGTAGGGGTGTACTTATTTTTCCATTTGACTGATCTGGTTTTATGTTTATTTAAATTGTGAAAATTACTGCAAAATGTGTGTGTGTGTGTGTGTGTGTGTGTGTGTGTGTGTGTGTGTGTGTGTGTGTGTGTGTTTTAGCAATGTGAAATCAGTCTCCTTGCAACTGAACTCAAAAAGAGATGAGATTCACAGTGTAATATTCATTTCAATTCAATTTAATTCAGTTTTATTTGTATAATGTTTTTCCAGTTGACATTGTAACAAAGCAGTTTTACAGAAATATATACATTTCCAATCTAAATTTTAATGAATTAGAGACTGTGAAAGATTATATTTCCACCAAAGACAACCATCACTCCACAGCCACTTCTGAACATTGCTAGCTTTTACTCAGCGTTCAGCTTTCAGAGAGAGAGAGAGAGAGAGCGAGAGAACCAGACAGACAGACAGACAGACAAACGAGGTAGACAGAGAGACAGGTAGACATGACTCACTATTTGGCTCGTGGAAGCAAGTCTTTTATCATGATCTGGCATTTTGCATATTTGGTATTCATTACACAGATCACAAACAAGGAGTTAATCAGTGAAATAGAGAACGGTATCGGGTTCTTGAGGATTATGATTCACAAAGAGAAGATAGCGTGACCAATCAGTCATGAGTGTTATTGTGTAAATTATTTTTACCTTCAGTTCCCCAAAACTCATGAACTGTACATTTTAATCATTAAAAAATCTTCAATAATCTCTCCAGATTCTTTGTACTGTAATTTGATGTTTATGTAATTAAGGCCATAATGGAAGTTAATATTATATGACAGACTGAGTAACAGACAGAAAATTACAGCCTCAGGACATGTATGAGACCCCACAGCAGCTGTAACGTGTGTCTGCATGTCTCACTAATGAGATTATCAACATTACTGAACAAAGCCATTATAGCTATCCATCATTTATATTAAACAGTAATCCAATGGTGTAGGTTGCTTTGGTTTGGTTTTCAGAATTTTCTGGTTTTTAAAAAAATTAATACACACAGATTTTGTGTGTGTATGAGGGCTTGTGCTGGAAAATTTTCCAATCTGAGTGAGAGTGCTTCTAGCTTTATCTTTCTGGATTCTTTGCTTTTGCTCACTTGTCAATGCTACAATACTACAACAATTTGCCGATTATTACACTATTTTTTTTTTATTAAAGAATGACGTTACATATAGTACATATAGTTACATTTAATGTTGTGGAATGACTGCAAAACAAGTTAGTACCTGTTCTGACTTATGTTATAGCTATAAAAAAAAGCTATATAAAAAAAAAGTTGTTCACTGGCCAGTCTCTCTTATGTCTCTCTTTCGAAGATAAAAAGCATGAAAACTTATCATTTTACAGAAAAATGTAGCAAAATGTAAACTCTTTTGTCCTGAACAAAACGTAAGGTTACAGCTTTACCGCTGACTGTTACAAAGCACTGACACTGAAGACTCCTTCCATACATACCAATAAAAATAAATGTCTCCTTAGAAAAGTTCACCATAACAGTTATTCTTTAATTATATTTATGTGGATTCACTGTGAATGAGCTGTTGCTATATAAACAATAACATTTTAGAACGAGTGCATTAATATAAATTGGTAATTTTCAGCTGCACTACTGTCAGAGGTGCTGAAATAGAAAATTAGAAAATAGAAAACATCTGAACAATCAGAATCCAGCAGGTATAATATGATATAATAATACATGAATACACCAGAAGTATACAAATACCTTCAGCATACCTTCACAAACTTCCATGTTTTCAAAACAGTTAAAAATCTGAGACATAAATATAAAAATTCACATGTAGATTAAAATCTTCAACAGAGTCCATCACACAACAAAAGCAAATGATATTTATATCTATAGTTGATATATTCCCATTATTTAACTGCTTTTCTCCTTTCTTCCATAGTTCAAATTAGTTGTAGGTCTAAAATGTGTGGTACTATACCTCCCCCTGCTGTTTCGAGCCTAAAACATAAACAAAATATATTGTTACACCACCCATCCATCCATTCTCTGAACCGTTTATCCTCACTGGGTCGCAGGGAACCTGGAGCCTATCCCAGGGGTCATGGGGCACTAAGCGGGGTACACCCTGGATGGGGTGCCAATCCATCCCAGGGCACAATCACACACACATTCACACACTATGGACACTTTGTGGACATGCCAATCAGACTTCAATGTGTTGGACAAGAGGAAACCTGAGTACACGGAGGAAACCCCAGAAGCAGGGGAGAATATACAAACAAGCAAACCAATCATCATCATCATCATCATCATTATTATTATTATTATTATTATAAATATTATTATTATATATTTTTAAACAATTTACCTGTGTGCCTTAAGAAAGTTTCCCTCAAATTATTTGCTATTGGCTAACATTAGTATATTTTGTTGTTGTTTTTAAATATCTATTTTTTATAATGGGTTGTGTTACTGGTCCAATGTTTTTAGTTCTATAACTTGCTATGAGCACTGCTGAGATAAACTTATTAGCTTAGAAGTTCACTGAAAAATAATGTTTAACAATGTTTGATTGACAGTATGAACACGAATAATATTCAGCTCTCTCTGTGATAAATAGCCAGAGAGTCCTTCACGTGTACATCAACTACTGTTACAGTCTAGTTGTTACAACTGTTGTTATTATTAACGTAGTATAATTATCGGTCTAACAGATAGGCCTCTTCAATTAAGTAGACTTGTATTTCATGCTCAGTAACCTAAAACATGTATAAACAATGCCACGGCGATTTGAACTGAATAAAACAAGGAAAATATATATTTATATGACTAATACAGGTTAATTGGTTTGGATTCTGTGAATAGAAGGTTCGGGAATAAAAAAAAAGCTTATTTAATTGGCTTAATAATTTAATATTTGGACGTGCTTGCTTTTCTTACTGGAAAAATGATCTCGATATTAAGGTCATGTAGCGCCTAATGACTTCATTTCCCATCATCCATAGCAACTAGGAAATGACGTCAGTAGTACTTCCCGTGCACCTCAAGGTCATTGAAGAAACGCTCACGTGTGTAAGGTCTGTCGAGCACCGACTCAAGAGTAGCTATAGCTACGTATATTACACGTTATTTGTTTATTTATTGATCTAAATTGAGTTGAAAAGAGATGGATAGTTTTGGGTCAGATTTCTCCTCCGGAGCAGGATCCGGGAAGATGGACACGGGCGCCATTATGGAGCAGGTGAAGGTGCAGATAGCGGTGGCTAACGCTCAGGAGCTGCTGCAGGTCGGTAGAACAGAGCTGCTAGCTTAGCCTCCTAATTACCTAGCTAAACATCCCGGGGGGGGAAATGTAGATAATTAATTTTATACATGCTTCAAATGTTGTAGATGTTTTTATCACGTGAGTAATGAATGGACTTGTGTGTATTAGTATGTTTATAGCTGCATGCTGAAAGCATTAGTCAGATTCAAACCATCAACACACAAATAATATAAAAAAACCTTAATAAAAACACGAGAGAGCGACGACATTAAATCATTTTTATTATATAACTATTTATTATTTATGCAAGTCCTATTGCAGTTTTTAAAAGATTCACCACAGTTTGAAGTTGTATTAATGTTTATTAGGCGCGTATTTATTTTTATGAAAATACATAAGAAAATTATATTACAGAAGTGTATTATCTTTTTGTGCTTATATAATGTGATAATAAACAAAAAACAAACAAACAAAAAATATATATATATATATATATATATGTGTGTGTGTATTTATTTTTATTTATCAGTTCTTTGGTCATTTTAACTTTATATACATTTTCAGGGTGAAAACATTGATTGTTGTTTTTAAATGTGTGTGTATGTATATATGTGTGTGTGTGTGTGTGTGTGTATATATATATATATATATATATATATATAATGTGTGTATGTATATATATGGATATATATAATGTGTGTATGTATATATATGGATATATATAATGTGTGTATGTATATATATGGATATATATAATGTGTGTATGTATATATATGGATATATATAATGTGTGTATGTATATATATGGATATATATAATGTGTGTATGTATATATATGGATATATATAATGTGTGTATGTATATATATGGATATATATAATGTGTGTATGTATATATATGGATATATATAATGTGTGTATGTATATATATGGATATATATAATGTGTGTATGTATATATATGGATATATATAATGTGTGTATGTATATATATGGATATATATAATGTGTGTATGTATATATATATATAATGTGTGTATGTATATATATATATAATGTGTGTATGTGTGTGTATGTATATATATATGTATGTATATATGTGTGTGTGTGTGTATATATATTTTATTTCTTTATTTTCCCCAGAGGATGACGGATAAATGCTTTAAGAAGTGCATCGGCAAACCGGGCAACTCACTGGACAATTCAGAACAGGTACAACCCGTAGTTTTACCTTTACTTGCTAAGCATACATGTTTAAAACATTTACACTGGTACTTTTACACATACTCTGTGTGAACGTCTGTGGACACCTGACCATCACACCCATACAGTCCCCTCTGAAAGTGTTGGAACAGCAAGGCCAATAGTGTTTTTGTTATACATTGAAGACGTTTAAGTTTGAGATCAAAAGATGAATGTGAGACGATAGGTCATCATTTCAGCGTTCATTTCCTGATCTTTACATCGAGATGGGTTAAAAAACTTAGCACATGGTACTTTTTGATGGAACCCACCCATTTTTTCAACTATCAAAAATATTGGAATTTTATAGACCAATTTCATTAATCTCCAAACTAAACTCTCTAGACACTAAACATTTGAATAGCAAAAACAAAAGAATTGGACTTGCCTTTCCAATTGTTTCAGAGCCAAATGGTGTACATTGTAACATAACATTCTAGTATGTATATACAGTCCCATGTATATGTACATGTTGGAATGTACACTATATGGCTAAAAGTATGTTTTGACATCACACTCATATGTGGTTCTTCCCCAAACTGTTGCCGTAAAGTTGGAAGCACAGAATTGTATAGAATGTCTTGTATGCTGTAACATTACATTTTCCCTTCCTGAACTGAGGGGCAAAACCTGCATGTATGTAAGAATGTTGGTATGTATAGTCATGTGAAAAAATAAGTGCACCCATAGAATTTTTTATTTTACATATTTGGACAAGCAAACATTTGATCAGTCACATTGAAAAAAATAAGTACATATAAATACATCTATAAAATTAGAATCAGGTGTTGAAGATTGTGTGCCAGTGATTAGAACCTGCTTAGTGAGTGCAGGTGAAACATGTCTTATTTATACCCTTCTCTTATCTAGTGTCTCATGCTCCCTTTGTTATTGAGGTCATGCCAAGATCTAAAGAGTTCTGTAAGGCCTTTAGAAAAAAGGCTGTGGATGCCTGAGTATGGCAAGGAGTTTAAAAAGATCTCTAAATTAGAGCTGCAACAACTAATCGATAAAATCAATAATAATTGATTATGAAAATTGGTTGTCAACAAATCTCATTATCGATTAGTTGGTCTGTGCACGGCACGTTTACTCATAGCCTTACTTCTCTTCCAAAAACATGCATAACACGCATCGGTGAGTACAGACCAAAGTTTTCTCCCAAAAGACATACTATACATTTACACTGTGCTTTGCCGTCTAGTGTATGAATTTTAGAAGGGTGGTATCGTCTCAAATGGAACACAAGCGCTTTATTACTAACTTGGTATAAGCCAGTTGATGGCACGTGATGTCAAATACATGTAATGTAAAACTTCACACTGGACTTCAAGCAACTTGGATTCTGTACTCCCCACTCTTCCTCCAGACTCTGGAACCTTGTTTTCCACATGAAATGCAAAATTTACTTTCATCTTCACCATGGTTGTGGTTGTGTGTATTGAACCAGACTGAGAGATTAAAATTCCGATTCTTCGAAGGAAAAAAATAATCGGCTGATTAATCGATTTATAACAATAACCAGGCGTCAATAAGAAGAAATGTAGGGTTATTTTATGGCTTAATCAAAGCTCAGATTTGACTCCCATTGAAATGTTATGGGAGGATTTTTGAAGCAGGCAGTACATGCAAGAAAACCCTCAAACATCTTGCAAGAATATTGCGTGGAAGAGTGTTAAAAATTCCAGCAAGCCTGATGGGTAATTATGCAAAACCCCTACAAGAAGTTATTTCTGCTAAAGGGGACAATACTAGCTTCTGAGGCCAAGGGTGTACTTACTTTTTCCACAGAAGGATATCAAATCTATTGATATTTCTGTTGAATAAATGACTGAAAAAGTTCATTTTCCTTGTGGGTTTGTTCAAGTATATGAACATTTTTAATAGGCACTGTTTCCATGGAGTGTACTTATTTTTTCACATGACTGAATGTGTGTGTTTAGTATGGAATTAGGATAAGGTGTATGTTAGTATTCATACATATAAATGTATATGCATACAAACTAACATACAGTGTCTCACAAAAGTGAGTACACCCCTCACATTTTTGTAAATATTTGATTATATCTTTTCATGTAACAACACTGAAGAAATGACACATGTACTGTGACATACTGAAGCAGAGCATGATCAGTATGCAGTATTTCAGCATGATAACGACACCAGACACACCTCCAAGACAACCACTGCCTTGCTAAAGAAGCTGAGGGGGAATGTGATGGACTGGCCAAGCATATCTCCAGACCTAAACCCTATTGAGCGTCTGTGGGGCATCCTCAAATGGAAGGTGGAGGAGCACAAGCTCTCTAACATCCACCAGCTCTGTGATGTCATCATGGAGGAGTGGAAGAGGACTCCAGTGGCAACCTGTGAAGCTCTGGTGAACTCCATGCCCAAGAGGGTTAAGGCGGTGCTGGAAAATAATGGTAATATTTTGAGGGGACAGCAAATTTACACTGTTACGCAAACTGTACACTCACTACTTTACATTGTAGTAAAGTGTCATTTCTTCAGTGTTGTCACATGAAAAGATATCATCAAATATTTACACAAATGTGAGGGGTGTACTCACTTTTGTGAGTTACTGTACATAAGGTATGTTAGGATTTATAAATATTAGCATGTATATAAAATGTACATACAATCATACTGCCATACATACATTTGTTCAGACAAATGTTTTAGTTTATAAATTTGTATGTATTCATGTTAACTTTTACCTTGGATGTATGCATGTTCATTTATTAATTAATTAAAGTACTGATTGATTATTTGCAGAAATGCATTGCCATGTGCATGGACCGGTATATGGACGCCTGGAACACAGTTTCTCGTGCCTACAACTCGAGACTTCAGCGGGAACGAGCGCGTATGTGATGTATGCGTTCCAGCTTGTTCTGCCTCGCTGTGACTCAGATCCCTCGATAAAGAGGCTTTGGGCTGAAAACACAATAAGCTGATGGCTGAAAGCGATGAGAGGAACGAGTAGGCCATGAGTTTTAGACTTGGAACATTTTTCTTCATTCTGTAAATGATGGACATTTTGCTTGATTTTATAGAATTACTATATTAAGCTTCAAACCATAAAATGTTGTAAGTCTAGAAATGGAATGAATTGAGTTTGATCAGTGTTTAAAATCCTGTTGTAAGCGTGTGACCCTGTTTAGACAGTGCTGTTTTTTGATTGGTTGTGACTGTGTGGATTGTTAGTCAGATCAAACCTGTATGCACAGTGGCACTTGTTTAGTTGGACTTGTCCTCGTGTGGACGCTACACCCTCCCGCTGGGATCAGAGTCGTCTCGTCTTCCCGTCTGCCGCTCCACAAACCTACTTCCTTTCACCACGGACAATTCAGGACCGTCTCTCTTTTCATAACTATAGTCTCTTCGCGAGGACATGCCACGCAGCCCTACTTTCTTACCTGCGCTGAAACAAAATGCAATTGTCACAGGCAGATTCTGGTTTGTCACACAATCTCCTGACTACAAAAGTGGGTTTGTTTAAACACTGATCACTTCACCATGGATCCTGCAATAAAAGCAGCTTACATTGTGTACGAAGCATGTCAGATTTCTGGGAACAGTCTTGTTTTGCCTCATTTAACCTTTCAAATGACAGCACAGACTGCCTCGGTTAATGATACTTTATTTAACATTATTAGCCTACTTTCATATGTCAATAACTTTGTCAACATTCACTAGGTGGTAGGCTTTATACAGCAAAGTAATGTAGACACTTATATTATCCTAATTGTCATTTGTCCATTTATTCAAGTTTTTATGGTAGCACTTCTATTCCAAATGTTATAATACAAACTTTAAGTTAAAGTTCCCCGATGTATGAATTTTATTTGCATAAATGAAGTACATATTTTTTTTAAGTAGACAAAATTTAGTGATGTCCAGGTAATAGTAAACATCAAATCTACAGCTGACTCCAAAATTATTGGCATTCTTTTTTAAAAGAAATAAGCTTAAACATAGGGAGTTGATGTATAGTTTTATTTTAACACATTACTTTTAAATCACGTTTTCAATAGGGACATCACAAAACTGATTTCGTGTCCTGATTTCACTGTGTTTTGGGGTCATTATCTGGAAAGTGGAAACCTCCTGGCTTGTTCTTTTCATGCGTTTAAACCTGTGCAGTGTAAAACCAAATCAGACTAAACAAATCTACTATTCATTTCATGCTTAGTTTGACTTTGCTAATGGGCTCATTGTTAAAATAAGAGAAATACAACTCGCCACATGAGGTCAATGTTTAATGTTCTCAAGCTCCAGTAGAATCAAAAGTTAAAATTTTGGCATAAACAATAATAAATACACAAAATAAATATGCAACTTTTCAAGTAAGTATGCACATGTAATAGTCTGTAAGAAGACAAGCATCTTTAAAATGGGAGGTAAGTTGATATCCATTCCCTGATGGCAGTGACGCGCGTGTAAACCCCAGGAAATCTGTTTCGAGCGCAGCCTCGACCCCAACTGGTCACCCCAGCTATGAACCACCGGCCCCTGGGTTCGCGGCATGCTAACGGTCCTCCAGAATCTCCCTGCATATAAAAGAGCAGACCTGAAGTCATCCATGTGTTTATCAGTCTATGGCATTTAGACACTATTAGACATGCGGTTTCATCAAACACCAAATGTTTGACCTTTTTAGGTCATGTGAAAGTTGAAAATGAGAACTAATGATCAATCAGTTGTGTCTCACCAGACAGGTATCAATGCCACCTTCCATGGATCCAGCACACATCATGTTGGCAGTCAGTTTTCTGCCGTAAGACTGCTGACACTCAGATTGGTCTATTATACCAACCTGAGCTCTTTGCAACTGATTAGTTAACTTTCCTGCATGACATAGAGAAATACAATGATTCAAAGCAGTCGGTAGGTTTGTTGAAAGGTGCACCAACCTCAGATTCTGTGTGATGTAAACCTAGTGTGTTGTTGCGTTACTGAACAGATGACACGGAATGAAAGCGATCTGGGCATATTTCAGGATTAATGATGGCAATCACAGAAAAGCAGACTGCAAACTGTGCTTTCTGAATATATCAAGAGATATTGAACATAAACCTCAGAACAAGGAGTTCCTTGCTAGCAGCAAACACCAGCTAGGCAAGATAAATATCTAGCGGTGATGCTAGGTGCATAAAAATAACATCTCTTACTCTGTATAAGATTTTGCAGAGTTTTTTTGTGATTGTTGCTGCTGTTTTTTTGCAGAGCACAACGTGATCTTGTGAAATTGTGACTGCGCGAATTCGTTTTGCACGGTTTTTCACAGTGATGTTTGTTGGTAAATGAGGCCTTTTAGCTGTACTCATGTTCGACGCATGTGAATCGAAAAAGGCCTTGGCTGAATGGACGGTGTGATGACATCATGTGAATTCTTGGCCCAAATCTGTGGTGATTCTGAAAAATTTCAAGCTTTAAATATTGAGGAGTTTGCTTTGATTTATTATTTTTAGATGATGTTTTCAGTAGGGATATCCTACAACTGATCCTGTCCTTATTTCACTGTATTTTGGGGGCAGTGGTGGCTTGGCAGTTAAGGCTCTGGGTTACTGATGGGAAGGTCAGGGTTTCACTGCCAAGCTGCCACTGTTTAGGCCCTTGAGCAAGGCCATAAACCCTCTCTGCTCCAGGGACACTGTATCATGGCTGACCCTGCACTCATCTGTTAATAAAACCTCTCAAGGTTATACCTACAGTACAGTCACATTCGTTAAAACTGCAGAAAATTTCTTACCATCCTCCCTCATTGAGCCCCACCCGGTGATGTAACACTCTGTGCCCTTGAAGAAGCTGTGTGTCGGGGAGGGCAAACACAGTGTCTGGATGGTGTAGGAGCTTGGTGCTGGGATCGAGAGCTGCACCAGAGCCACATCAAAATCCATATTGCTGCTGTTGAAGGCAGGATGCTGGATGATCCTCTGCACTGGGATGACCAAAGCTCCCAATCCGGACCGGAGCACCGAGCCTAAACTCACCGTCCAGCCACTGGGGTTTGACTCCTTTCTGATAAACAACACAAGGTGTTTAAAAAACAGCTATTATATATATAATGTAGAGAAAACAAAATTGACCAAGAACATAACCTGGAGTAACATAAAGACTAAGCACATGTTTTACCAAACAAAACGATATTGTATTCAGACTTCACATGTCTACCAGAATGTATTGTAGTATCTGAAGTACAACTATGACAATGTACATTCATTTATAGTATAATCTCATCAATTAAAGACAAATCTAAACCAAAAAAAAAACTGGATTAAGAATTGATTCCTGAGGACACCATGCAATTAAAAAAAATATATGTTGAGATACAATAGAGAATATTAAAGGCATGTTTATTAAAATATATATTAACCAGAGATTTTCTAACCTGGGCTTCATGAACCCCTAGAGGTTCATGGTGGCATTGCAGGGGATCGCAGGTCTGCGAATTCACATTAAATTATAATTTTTTTAACAATACAAAAATTACCTGAAGTGAGAAGTTTACTGTGAACACTGTTCCCTGTCTGCCCCTTTGTTAATACTTTGTGCTTTTGTGTGCCTGTACATACCTTCCCGAATACCATTTGCTCTTATTCCTATGATTTCCTGAATAACATATATGGAGTTGTTCATCTATTACATTGATATGCTTCCTGTTTTATGCAAATATACCCTTCCACCTAGCCAATCAATAGTCAACCCATTGTCTCTGTTGTTTGTCGAATACAATACATATACCAAGCTCAGAATCAAACCAGAAACTCTGGAGCCATGAGGCAGCGATGCTATTGTGGAAAAGCTGGGAAACCATTTTCTTTGCTTCCTCATCAACCTCTCTTTTTTTCTCTCTCTCTTGAAATTAATAAGAAAAAAAAATGCAGCTTCTCGTGTTACCGAGAAAGTCTTGATGTCGGGGGAAGTTACAGCTTTAACTCTGATTGTTACAAAGTGTTGACACTGGAGACTCCCTTCCATAAATGTTACCAAAAAAAGTTTCCTAACAGAACATTTCACCATATTAATGATTACACATTTTTTAAAATCTGTTTTTTGAGGGTTCGCCATACATCCCTGTGAAAGATCTGTTAATATAGAAAGCTGCCATATTAGACCTAGCACATTAAAATAAACCTGTGATTTGCAGCTGCACTACTGTCAGAGCTGCTGAAATAGAAAATTAGTTAACACCTTCTGACCAATCAGAATCCAGAATTCACCAGTGATTAGGTGTAAGTCTTTTTAGTGCACAATTTCTAAACTCTAGAAACAGTTTGTTATTTTTGACGAGCCCATTAATACTAAACCCATATTAGAGAAATTACACCTTTTTGGTGGAAGAACAAAGCACTGCAGTTTCTAAGAAGAAAAACCTGACCATCAGTGACGAATGTATGCTCAAAATCCTAAAGACTAACTTATAGATTAGTGCAGTTTAGGTAAGTCAAATGAGTGTTGTACGAAGTGTTTCTTTCTTTGATCCTCGTTGCGTACCTGCTAAAGCAGTGAGCAGCCGTAATGAGCCATTTGCAGTGTATAAGGGTGGCACCACAGCGATGTAAACGCTGGAATTGCAGACTCGCCACCCATGGCCACTCCCCTCGTCGGGCACTCACACCTCCCACAATTCTCTGGCTGAATTCAGGTCGCTGGCCACAGTCTGGAGAGAGGAATCTTACAATGATTACAAATGATTACAAATGATTTTCAGTGGGTCTCACTGTGTACATTTGACTCATTATTTTATATAAATGTATATTAGAAGTGCTTTTCTTGTCCATAATATAAAACTGACCACAGTTCTTCTCATCGGCTTCATTAGAGCAGTCAGCTACTCGGTCACACTCGGGGTTGATCTTGCTGATACACAATCCTGCGCCACAGTTAAAGTTTCCACTGCAGTTTACAGCTCCTAAAAATGTATATTTGTTTAGCCTTAAATTCACTCATTTACTTTGAGTAAGTGCTTTATCCTGGTCAGGGTTGCAGTGGATCCATAGACTATCCTGGAATACACACACATTCATTCCACAATTTATATTAGCCAATCCACTTACTGGCATATTTTGTTTTTGGTTGTGGTGGGAGGAAAAAGGAAAACATGCATAAAAACAGCACATGCAGTAACCCAAGCTCAGGATCGAGCCAGGGACCCTGAAGCTGTGAGGCCGGAACACTACCTGCAGTAACACTATGCCATCCCTCAGCCTTAAATTGTTTGTTAAAACTGTGTGGAATTACAGTGGCAACAAAAAGTTAGTTAATTCTTCATAATTGTCTGGATTTCTGCAATAATTACTTGGTCATAATAATGTCCACTATTAAAATAAAAATTGCTATACAAATAATTTTTATTGAAATTGAATATCTTTTTTTATTTTAAAGAATTGTTGCAACCTCACAACCATAACCAAAAGTTCATTATTTTTCTATAATAATTAGCAAGAAGTTATACTGTATTTCATATCTTTTCCTGTTTATATTTAAGGTTGTGGAACATCCACAAAGCAAGTTTCCTGTTCTCACTTACGTTATAGTATAAAGGGTCGTTCCCTCACCAGGCACTCTTCATTGTTAAGACAAAAAAAAAAACAAACAAACCATGCAACTTGTCATAGAAAAGTGTAAACTTTACAGTTACAGTTTTACCTCTGACTGTTACAAAGCGCAGACACTGGAGACTCGTTAATAAATACATTAAATAAATAAATATATCCAATAAAAAAATAAATATCACCATTGCATTATACACATTACAAGTATAAGCATATGAAACTAAAATTTCATATAAATAATGTACAGAAAATGAATCAACACCTTCTGACCAATCGGAATCCAGAATTTATAGGCACTGTGGCACGTTTTTAATGCAATGATATGTAGTATAAAGTAATGATGTAACTAGTTTATCAACAAAATCCTACCAGTACTGGTATTGATTCCAGTCACCACAGGAGTTGATGTTATGGCCTTAGCACGAAGGACTGCAGTGTTTGTTGCGCTGCGAATCGTGGGTCTGTCCTGACTGTTACTGGGCTCAGCATGGCTCAGGATCCAGTTGCGGAGCACAGTGACCTGAGAATACACTCCAGGTTTATTGATCTGCGCACAGCCCATTCCCCAGCTCACTATACCTGCCAGGAAGAAGCGGCCAGGGCTGCTTTCACACACCAGAGGACCTCCTGAGTCTCCCTGTGGGGATAAATTGATGCTGTTTCAAACAAAACAGTGTGAATATTGCTTCAGAAGGACATATAAATAATGTACTGAAGAATAGTCAAATAAAAACAATAGGTATAACTTGAATAAAAGACATTCAGTATGATTAGAGCAGAGGTCATCAACTGGTGGACCAAACTAAGAAATTAGAAGAAAAACAAATGCTGTTGCAAAGTTTGTGTGTGTGTGTATTTTTATAAACATGAACCAGCATGGCTTCTCTATCAGGTCCTCTATTACAGCATCAGATCAGAGAGTATCTATAAGCCATTACTTTAAGACATTACTTCAGAAAGCAAAGCATTTTCACAGATTCAGTGACTGAATCAGAATGTTTAAAGATGATCAGACATAGTATGTGTTTATACTCCGAATCAATTTCAGAACTGATGTCTCATCTGTTCAGAGTCTGTGCCACTAGTCAAAAGTGCTACTGTGATGCACCACTATGGAACGAAACAATCACTTTGAATTAGGGCGGCTGTGGCTCAGTCGGTAGAGCGGGTTGTCCACTAATCCACCAACCGTGGGGTTGGCGGTTCGAATCCCGGCCCGGGTGATCCCATGCCGAAGTGTCCTTGGGCAAGACACTGAACCCTAAGTTGCCCCCAATGGCAAGCTAGCACCTTGCATGGCAGCTCTGCTACCATTGGTATGTGAATGTGCTCTCATTAGTAAGTCGCTTGTAAATGTAAAAATGATATTTCTGTAAAGCTGCTTTGAGACAATGTACCATTGTAAAAAGCGCTATACAAATTGATAAATTATTATTATAAACTAATCACTAATGGTTATGCATTGCAATGTAATGGTCATCATCATTCCGGACCTTTTTAATCAGCAAAATATAAGTAACTGAAGCTTTACAAATATATATATTTTTACCCCTGAACTAGACCATAAATATGGACAATAATAAAGAGAAACCTGGCAGGAATCGACTTTTCCCTGCAGGAAGCCAGCACACATCATGTTGTTGGTGATGGCTCCTCTGTATATGGTCGAACTGTTACACACTTTCGAATCAATTATCTTCACCGTGGCTTTTTGGAGTGTAGGAGGCACCTTGCCTGCTCACAAACACACAGCCACAATGAAGGTTAAAATACAGTGACAACAACATAGAAAGCAAGTTATAATGTAAATTTCTTAGTTAACATAAATTTTCCTCACCAAGTAACGAGGTTAAAGTGCTAGCTAGTTAGATGATTATTGAGCTCAAGAGTTTAAGTTAAGTTTAAGATGATACATTTCTTGAGTTCAGGGAAGAATTATGTATCACATGGAATGCATAATACTCCTGCAGAGTTTAACTTCAGTGATATTCTAACAGATTATCCCCTTTTGATTTAGCTAATTGGTTCAATAAGAGTGCAGTTTTGGTTAAATCTGACTAGCCAATGGCAAACCTGAACCTGTGGCATCACTACAACTGTTTAGGTAACATGAGCTAGCTTGCAAAATTGATGGCACAAATGGCCATCATAACTATATGAATTCTGAGCCTAAGATTACAGATCTTTCTAGCAAACTCTGGGCCTTGTATGCTAATAGTTAACCTAACATTAATTAGTTTACTACTTAATAACTACCTAGCTAGGTCTTTAATCTGGCTGCTTGTGAAGTAAATTTGATGTTAGCTAAGCTAATCAGTTAGCTAGCTATGTTCCTAAGTAATACACTGAGATAAACAAGGCTGGTGTTTAACTTAAACTCACCTCATTTGCCAAATTATTCCATTCCCTTGTCTTGATGTATTTTTATTATATTTAAGTAGTTAGCCCATTATTTGCTAACTTGCTAGCTGTTTAACATAAAACATTAGGACATAACATAACATAAAATGTAATATTAGAATATGGAAATCTGTATTATTTATACAATTGAAGACATTGTATATTGGCGTAAATAACAACAAAAATATTATTTATAGCTGCAGCCTGTAATATATGCTCAAATATTTGTTTAAAAAAAATCAACAGGATTTCTACCGTGTTTTTTATATAAGCAGGCTAAAACCCTGCTAGAATCTATATTTTCGCTTGTTTCCAAACCAAATTACAGAACCCTCACATCATCACTGTTATATTGTGCTTAATCTCATCCACATTATATTTTTGATGTTTAGTTTACCAAAAGCTATGATAATGGATGACATGGTTATGTCATATACATTGTGCACATGGTTCCACCGTGAATCCACTCTAACAGGTAGTGGACCTTCTGTGAGCATGTTATATTTATTACCCATCATCTCCACTCACTGCTGTCCTGTTTGACGGCTCCCCAGCCAGACACAATGCAGTCTTGCCCAGGACTGAAGATGTGAGATGAGGATGGGATGCAGATGGGCTGGATGAAAGGAGTGAAAATCAGTGGCTTCTCCAGCTCCAGCATGGTCACATCACTGTCCGAATTCATGGGGTTATAATGTGGAGAGACAATCAGAGACTTGATGTTCACTGTGACTGCTCCTTTCTCCACACCACTCACTAAGTTTGCTCCTACCAGCATCGTCCAGTCCCTCGGGTTTTTACTTCTGCATGGAATAGGAGAGACTCATTTAATATGACATTTAAAGGAAAAAAAAAGGAATGTGTGGTTTAGTGGTTTAGGTTTTGATTGTTTAACTGGTTTATCAAATACAAACTAACATACAGTATCTCACTAAAGTTAGTACACCCCTCACATTTTTGTAAATATATGATGATATATTTTCATGTGACAACACTGAAGAAATGACACTTTGCTACAATGTAAAGTAGTGAGTGTACAGCTTGTGTAACAGTGTCAATTTGCTGTCCACTCAAAATAACTCAACACACAGCCATTAATGTCTAAACCGCTGGCAACAAAAGTGAGTACACCCCTAAGTGAAAATGTCCAAATTGGGCCCAAAGTGTCAATATTTTGTGAAGCCACCATTATATTCCAGCACTGCCTTAACCCTCTTGGGCATGGAGTTCACCAGAGCTTCACAGGTTGCCACTGGAGTCCTCTTCCAGTCCTCCATGATGACGTCACGGATCTGGTGGATGTTAGAGACCTTGTGCTCCTCCACCTTCCGTTTGAGGATGACCCACAGATGCTCAATAGGGTTTAGGTCTGGAGACATTCTTGGCCAGTCCATCACCTTCACCCTCAGCTTCTTTATCAAGGCAGAAGTTGTCTTGGAGGTGTGTTTGGGGTCATTATTATGCTGGAATACTGCATACTGATCATGCTCTGTTTCATTATGTCACAGTACATGTTGACATTCATTCATTAGTAGTTGAGAGTGTAGCAGTTGAGTGGTTTACAGGTTTAGTATTTCAGTGGGTTAGCCCTTGAGGGGTTTAGTAGTTGAGGGGCTTGTTCATAGTTTAGTGGCTGAATTGTTCAGTGGTTGAGTGGTTCAGTAATTGTGGTGTTCAGTGGTTGAGGCATTTGTTGGTTCTGTGGTTTAGTGGTTAAGGTGTTAGCAGTGTAGTTGTTGAGTGGTTTACTGTTTAATGGGTTTACTAGTTAATGGGTTAAAGAATTTAGCTATTAAGAAGGTTAGCTGTTGATCGGTTGAGTACTCACCTCTCAAAGCAGTGTGCAGCGCTGACCAACCAGCAGCGATTGACGATGGAGGCTCCGCAGGTGTGACGCCCGTGGAGTCTCAGACTCACCTGCCAGGGCAAATCACCACGACCGGCGTTTTGACCCCCAACAACCCGACTGTCCACCACCAGCTTCCTGCCACATGCTACTCAACACAGATTCACATGGATTCCCATAAATCTTTTAGGACTGATTGAATATTTCTCAAAGTATGATTTTATGTAAGAAACAGATACAGTCAAGTGAAAAAACAACCCTTTTTCTTTAATAACATTTTTGAAATATAACATGTAGGTGAATTCTGCAATAAGACAACACAAAAATAAAAAAACTCATATGAATGAAGCTGATATTAAAGCAATTAAAAAGGCAGAGGATTAGTCTACAAGATTTTTTTATCACATTCGGAAAGAAAAATCCAAACTTTTGAACAAATAAAATCATGTCTGGTTGCTATAAATCAAACTTCCTGTTGCCTTCATTTTGTACTTTGGGTATGAAAACTTTTTCACATGCCTGGATATATATATATATATATATATATATATATATA
>JAFFST010053474.1:54047-71602 GCA_022414735.1 Noturus placidus
TATACATATTGTATATATATATATATATATATATATATATATATATATATATATATATATATATATATATATATATATATATATTCAGATAGATTTTAAGAATGTTTTTGACAAAAGAACAACGTATTGCAATCATTTTCATGTCTGAATCTAGAAGCTGTCGCAAGGATGTGATGGACTGTAACTGGAAACATGGCAAACACATCACACAAACAACACTGCTGCCAAACCTATTAACCAAGTCAAAAACACTGGAAGTGTTGCGGACCGACCGAGAAGTGGACGTCCACAAACATCCACTGAGGAAAACACAACAGACATGGTGCTGGCAAACACAGTCCAGATTTTATGGACACCCTGCACAGTATATCTCACTCACTCATTCACTGTATCCTGATCACTGTATAAAGGGAGAACATGTAAAACTCCATTCAGATAGTAACCCGAGCTCAGGGTCAAACCTGAGAACCTGGAGCTGTGAAGCAGCAACACTAACTCTCAGTATCTGTTTATTGCTCCAAATATCCGTATTCAGATTGACGCTGGAATCCATTTTACTCACAACTTGGAAAATTCCGACCCCCGGCATGGAAGAGCCAACGGAACAGCCAATCAACTCAGAATTCCAAGTTGGGAAATTGGCTAATATCCGTTGTGCCCGAGTTCTCTGACTCACTCTGATGTTACAATAATATGGCAGTGCACAGTGAACAGAAAAACAGAATTCCTTTTGATGTATTTTCTACATGATGAAACTTGATTTTAGATCTGTAGCTTTTGGGCCATAAAAACATGTTTCAACAACTTTGTAAGTTTAGATTTATAATGTAATTCTATTGATTTCAATAAACCAAACATGAACAAGATTAGTTGACCTATCAATCTTTGTTTTTGGTAGCTTGTCATGCAGAAATGATTCGTGTAAATATTGATATTGTGTATCAAATTCAGAGACTGACCATACAAACATTGTCTTGCTCTGGACATCAATCTTTTTCTGAGCTTACGTACTGGAATGTGTTTAGATCAGAACTGGGGAAAATGGACTTGGAATATTGAGTACAATCAATTGCAGTACCAATACCCAAGTGGCCTAAAAAAATAAATATATACATTTTTAAGGGTCCATTAAATACAAAAACACTGACACTTCTGTGTTCATTCCAAAATAATGTATTCACACTTACATCCCAGTTGAGGACTGTGTGGTTGTGAGGACACTGGATTACACAGTCCTCTTTGTAGTAGGACATTTTACTACACAAACATCACGAGGATGTTTAATCCTTTCTGGTCCTCACAAAGGGATAAATACACACACAGGGGTGGAGTGAATTTAACAAGTGCTCAGAAAGTTTACTTTATTAATACCTCAGTAATTTTAATGCGTATTTTTTGTAAAGCTTTTAAGAGCTTAAGACTAGTGTCTTTTAACCAACTAAATGACAGGCCGTGTCTCAAACTGCTGCCTTAATGAGTATGCCTTACTGAGGTTGGATTTTATTCTCAAAATATTTGGAACATGCTTCTTAATTCAATACACACTATCTACCCCCTCATGCACGACGAAAATCACACCTGTTTCATGTGTGAGATCTATGTAATGTGTGAACCTGTGAAACAACATGAAGGTGCCATGATTACACCTGGTTATATTCTTGCAAAACACTTTATAGTAGTTTTATTTCATCTGGCAAAAAGATGCTGAGCAAAATGAAAAAGCACGAACTCCAGAAATCTTATGAACGTCCAATTTAATTATAATATTAAAATAATGAGTAAAAATAAAGTTAGCACAATGTGCAGTCATACATAACGAGATCACGTGACTCCATACAGTTTAATTCAAACCCATATCTAGAAAACAAACTAAAAAGATCTTCTGAGCAAAGTTACAGCCAGGGGGAAAAAAACCATGTCACACCTGATGGCATTCGACATCCACAAATTTGGACGCAATACAAACATTTGCTCAACCGAAACTTCTTATTGAAAACAGACACAATCCCTCTGTGTTTGTGTGTGTTCGAGACAGAGGGTGTGAGTGTGTTAGCCATCCTGCTGCTGTATGAAGGGGTTGGGAATGGCCTCCATGCCGTCTTGAGGACAGATGAGGACAACAGCAGTCCCTCGACACACGACAAGGCCGAGCTGCCTGGTGTCCTCAGTCAGTTTATACTGATCATCTGGGTCTGCATGGGACACACACACACACACACACACAGACAGACCCATACTGAGCCCTAATGATGCTAACTAATTTGTTTTATTTTTTTTTTTTTAACCCTCTCTCTAATCGTTCTAAAACACTCCACGAAGAGGTAAAAATCTTTCTAAATTGTTTTATGAATGCAGATTAAAGTTTGTTTCCACAATGAGTGTTATTATTGTACATCAACAATATTATACATTATTTTATATAATACTGCCAAGCTGCTACTGTTGGGCCCTTGAGCAAGGCCCTTGAGCAAGGCCCTTGAACCCGCTCTGCTCCAAAGGTACCGTATCATGGCTGACCCTGCGCTCTGACCCCAGCTTCCTGACAGGCTGGGGTATGCGAAAAAAACAATTTCACTATGCTCTGCTGTTTATGTGACCAATACAAATTCATTATCCCAAAGTCATTTGTAGTCATTTGTAGCAGATGACTTTTCTGCGGTGGCCCGTAAGCACTAAACACATTATCAAAACCAAAAACTCAACAAACTAAAAAAAAACAAGAAATTCAAACCCCATTGATTTCATGAAGATAGCCAAATAGCCAGTACAAGATTTCAGAGGTTCTTTTTGTTATTGCTGTGACCAATAATTGCTTGATTTTGCTGCAGCTTTTCCCCCCAAAAAAATTGCGATACAATTTGCAGAGTTTGTGCTTTTTTTTCTCTGAAAATAACTTGAATTAGAGAAATTGCAGTAGCATGAACGTGTTTTGCACGGTCTTTCGCAGTGATGTTTGTTGGTAAATGAGGCCATTTAGCTGTGCTTGTTTAACATATGTTAATTGAATAGAGCTTTGGCTGAATGTGTGTTGTGATTACGTCACATTACGTGATTTGGCATAAAATTGCAAGTTTTCCGAATATTACAGAGTTTCCTTGATTTTGCATTCATTTATGCAATCACAAAATCCTGGAGGGAATGTAACAGACTGACATGGTGAAATTTATTTCCTTGTGTCAGCAATATGAGCATGTGATTTTCATTAAGGACCACTCTTTCTATTTAGAGAAATTTTTGATGCGTTTCTGAATTTCCTTTTTGAGTTTATGGTTTGTTAATATATTGCGAACTCACAGGCCACCATAATTTTCAGTTTAAAAAAAATAAAATAAATTGTCTTGCTGGCTTTGTTTACTAGAAATGTAAAATTAGTTTTTACCAATATATTTCTTTAAGCTAATAGAGGAACGTTATCAGAGAGCCTGGATGCTCGTAAGTACTTACCACGCATGTACTCAATTGTACCGTCCAACACGAGGTTCAGAAGAGGATCAAACCCTTTCAGGACGCCACTCGCTGTGCAGCGGAAGAGGATTTGAATGAAAAGGTTCGCTATTAAGCAGTAAAACAACTTGAAACTGTTTGTGTAATACTTGTCACATTGGTCCCTTTAAGCCATTTAGGTTTTAGGAAAACTGGCCAGAAATAGTCTTGTGCATATGTGCAATAAATTAAATGCTGATGATAAATTAATAAATAACTTTTGGACTGGTTATTCACATAAGAAAGTAGATGTAATAGCCAACATTAGTCACGTACCTTCACGGCCACCTTGGAATTTAACTCTGATGGTTTTATCGATGTACTTTGACAAGTCAAATATACTCTCCTTCTTCTTCTTCTCTTTATCCTGTAACAGCACCGAAGCAGAAGTCTCATCAAATCAACAAAATGTTATCATAATCTTAGGGTCACACTGATACAATAGTCATAACTCGGTGCCACTTATTTTCTCTTACTCAAAAAAGATACCGACATACGATACCGTGATGTAATCGTAGTGTAGCTGTCACACTACTGACAGCCAACACGACATGACAGCGATCTGGACATAGTTCATGAATTAATGATTGCAATATGTGCTCTGTGAAATGAAGTCGCTGCTGCAAACCTGACATGAACCTATGTCACTGATGAACCTACAGTCTGCGTTAGAAAGAAATCAGCCCCAGCCAGTGGTAATGCTGAGGTCAGTTCCATAAGTGTCCAAAATAATCGACTTTACATAAACCTTATACCAATAAACCAATCCCAAACCTTATACCAATTTCTTCTTATCTTTAAAAGCCCTGCTGGCACATTTATACCAGCCGTCCATGCTCAGAGCCCTGAGAACTTATTATTATTATTATTATTATTATTATTATTAACAATAATATCACCATCAACTTGTAAGAAACGTCACAAATAATAAAACCCCTTATACTTATAGTGCAGCGATTATAAATCGTGCCTTATTAAGTGGATCTTCATTTTTTTTTTTAATACAGCATTTTCACTGAACAATCTCAAAACTTAAGTATTTAAACACCAAACCAATTCCTGTTCTAGGAAGAAGCGCAGTAGAAAAAAAAAGTGATTTAAAAAAATAACATTACAGCTACACACAATACATTGTTAGCTAGTTGGCTAAAATTCTACATTGGCTTAACGTCGTTAAATTTACGAAACAATTAGCGCAACATTCAATTCAAAACTTTGGATTAAACATATGTATTTATTTTCTTTTACCACAGTGTTGGTTTATGAACGCAGAGCGTTTACACAGTTAAACGCAACTTGAACAAAAATAGAAAGCGAACATGCTACTCACCGCCATGTTCAAACTTCTTCCTGCGCCGCCTCTATGTGCGTCACCTTTAACCTCTGACGTTCCACCAATCACAATCTGGAACGTGCTAACCACTAAGTCCTATTATTATTATTATTATTATTATTATTATTATTATTATTATTATTATGAATGACCATGAATGAATTATGAAATACTAGCGTCTGTATGTGTAGATAAACGACTTGGTTGTGTTTTTTATTCTCCAGCTCTGTGTAAGAGCTCGTGCACAGAACTCTAGTTATGTTTCAATTATACTGGAGTTATGTTACCTAGTGCACTAGGTACGATCTAGTACATTTTAGAACAGTGTGCATGTGTGTGATCTATATAATTATATACTATTTAATTAATTTAGCCTTTTAGCTGTCAGTTCACAAAGCTGCATCACTACAACCTCACTGTTCTGTTTTTGCTTAATTATATCTATATGGCATGTATAGCTACTAGTCAGGATAGCCTGGTTAATTAAAAAAAAAGTTCCAATAACATTTTTCCCACGTCACAACGTCCATCCAACATTTTCCCCACACATATAATACCAGTATTTCAGTATAACACTAATCAGAATGTGTGGCTCAAATCACATACTCTGCTTTATAGTACGAATTAGCAGAACGAAGTGCTCTAGGGAAATAGAAGGCGGATTGGAACACTTCCATGTTCATGTTGACGGCATCATCATTTCCGGCTTTAGCGGCCATTAGCGGGAGGAGAAGCGCCAAACTCGAAATCCGCCGTTACCGTATAAAATCTGTTGCTTAAAGTTGAACAAGAAACACGTTGGTAAACATTTTATTGTTTTTTTTTTATTTTTTGATGCAAAACAGAAATGACGGAATTGCTTTTTAACAAGACGTTGCAAGTGCACGTGAAGTGTAAAGACTGCGATGACAGGTAAACAAATCTGTTTTTTTCTTGCTGCCATGTTCAAGCTAATGCTAATGCCATGTTGATGCTAACGCCATATTTATGCTAATGCTAATGCCATGTTGATGCTAACGCCATATTTATGCTAATGCTAATGCCATGTTGATGCTAACGCCATATTTATGCTAATGCTAACTGTCGCTAACAACGAGCTAAACAAGCTGTTCGCGGGCGGTCCGGATTAAAAGTAAGAGTATTAAATGTTTATTCTTTTAAGGCCACAGCTTTTAAACGATGACTTAATTTTTTTTTTTTTTGTACCACAAGTCTTTAAAAATTTTACATATGCAAATTAAGTCTTTAACTATTTGCATATTAACACTAAATTTGTAATATTTAGCTAACATGTCATACTTATTTAATGCTTAACGTAATATTTAATGTAGAAGAAATTCTCTTCGGTTTATATAATTTTTACATTACAAACACAAGATCACTCAATGATTAAAATATATTTACAATGATTAAAATATATTTATATAAAATATATAAAATGCATTTTCCGTGCATATTTACATTTAGGTAATTCACATGTCTGATGCATAATTTTTCATAAATATGACAATGTTATAGTGAGTATTTTTGAGACCACTTATAATTGAATAAATTAGTTATTTCACGGTGGCTTAGTGGTTAGCACATTCGCCTCACACCTCCAGGGTCCGGGGTTCGAGTCCCGCCAGGGCCATGTGTGGGCGGAGTTTGCATGTTCTCCCCGTGTGTCGGGGGTTTCCTCCGGGTACTCCGGTTTCCTCCCCCAGTCCAAAGACATGCATGTTAGTCTGATGGGCGTGTCTAAAGTGTCCGTAGTGTATGAATGGGTGTGTGTGTGTATGTGATTGTGCCCTGTGATGGACTGGCACCCTGTCCAGGGTGTACCCCGCCTTGTGCCCGATGCCTCCTGGGATAGGCTCCAGGTTCCCCGTGACCCTGAAAAGGAGTAAGCGGTTGAAGATGCATGCATGCATGCACATTTCAGAAATCGTTAAATATGGTCAACATGACGTCATTAAAACAACAAATTCCGGAAACAAATCATTACGTCATCTATGGAAAGACATGGATAACATTGCGGTTTAGTAAATAAGATTTCTGGTGCTATTCAGTATTTAACCTTGGGGGAAATATATAAAATAAAAGGATGTATATTTATCTTTAAATTGTGATCAAGGTATTAAAATATATTTTTAAGTTTATTATTATTATTATTATTATTATTATTATTATTTATAATTAAAGTGCATAAATAAATGTTTTTAAAAAATCAGTTCTAAAAAGTAAATTGTAGAATTTATTTCTATGGAAGTTGTAAATGGAACTGTCCTAAGACCAGTCGGATTTACTGCTTGTAGTGTGCAGACATCTGGAATTTCTGTCCCCTTTGTTCTTTATGAAACTCTGGCATTTGTGTTGTTAATCATTTGAATTATTTCTTGTAGGCGAGCAGTTATCAGAGTCAGTATTGAACTTCAGCTCGTTTCAAACCCCATCCACAGACGGGTAGGTGTTTCTAGGTGTATTGTATGTAAGGAATAAAACACTCACTGTCATGCTGTTATAGAAAATAAATCACTCGCATGGTGGTGCGATGAAGCAGAATTATTTTTACCACTCTAAAGCTGACTCTTTTCTTGTAACACAACATCCTGAAGTGTTTTATTCGGGTTATACCACAGAAATTTTCCTATGAAAATTGAAAATCCTATGAAACCAGTAAGTTCTCACTTACGTTATAGCAGCTAAAAACCCTTTCCTTTCTCTTGAAGTTAATATAAAAATCTTGACTTAAAAATAAAATGTATTATTATTTTTTAGGATTTGGTTGTGAGGCTGACTGATGATGCTGATCTGTACTTCCTGTATAATCTCGTCATATCAGAGGAGGATTTTCAAAGGTACAGTGATTTTGTTCGGTAAATGTTTTTGCACTGTATGGCTTTGTAGAAGAATTGTTAGAAAATTTCCGCTGTACAACTTTTGTATGGACTCTGTGTGATGAGAATATCTCAAATAGACCTGCTTTTCTTTTTATAATTGAAACAGCCTAAAAGTCCAGCAGGGTCTCCTGATCGACTTCACCGCTTTCCCTCAGAAGTTCATAGACTTGCTGGAGCAGTGTATCTCCGAGCAGAGCAAAGAGAATCCGAGGTGACCGGACGTTTGTCAACATGATGCCTCAATTCTGTATGGTGTTAAAGCCACCTGCACATGATCATGCAGAGTGCAGACCAGCCAAGCTTTATGTATTTTGCATAGGAGCTCCACATTTTAGCATTTGAGTACACTGCTACTACATCATAACTAAAACAAACAAGCAGCAGTGTTTTTTCTTCCAAACGCCTGGTGGTTTCCATAATACCCTGTGTGTGTATATACACACATACTCCAGTTTCTACCTTAGACAAAAGATTAGTTATAACTGTATTGTTTTTTTTTTTTTCTTGTAGGTTCCTACTACAGCTTTCCTCCCCGTCGTCTGCACTAAACCATGGCATTGCTAATCTGAACATTGTGGAGACCAATGCCTTCAAGCACCTCACACACCTGTCTCTCAAACTGCTCCCTGGCTCAGATGTGGAAATAAAGAAATATCTGGCTACCTGTTTGGCAACAATGAAGGTACAGGAGATGAGGAGAAGCATTAATATCTTCTTTCATTGTGTCCTGAACTGTTGTCCCACAACAGTAGGCAATTATTTATTTATAATTCTTGTAATAAAAATGTATTACTATTTGAGAAAAAAAAACAAGTGACCACCAAGTTTGCTGTGCTGGTATGAAGCGAAGTTGGAAGAGAACAGACACCAGAGTTTTGATGTCCCTGTATTAAAGAATAAAGGAAAAAAAGTGGATGGAGAATTAGCATCAGACTGAGTAATGGCAAAATAATAAACAACTGAAAATATTTTAAAGTATTTTCCTTATCCCTAATAAAACAAAAGTTTTGAATATCGTGGAAAAGTTCACCCCCCCACACACAATTTTATTCAATAAGTGGAAGTTTCATATATTCTAGATTCATTACACATAAAGTGAAATATTTCAAGCCTTTTTTTTTTGTTATAATCTTGATAATTACGGCTTACAGCTCATGAAAATCAAAAATCCATTATCAAAATATTAGAATAAAGAATTTATAATACAGAGATGTCGAACTTCTGAAAAGTATATTAATTTATGTACTCAATACTCGTTCGGGGCTTTAATCCTTTTGCACGAATTACAGCATCAATGCAGCGTGGCATAAATCAGTCCTAAATTCCACAATGTTGGTGTTTGTTCTTCAGTTGAGCTACTCCACTGTAAACTCTGAGGAAACGGATGGCTAATGCGTAAATGTTTTTCTCAGGAGGAAAAGGAGCAACTCCAACAAAAGCTAAAGAAGACCGAAGAGGATCTGACTAGGCAGCTAAACTATGCACAGCAGGTACAGCTGGCTATATAGCTACAAATAAATAAAAAAAAAACATAAAAGACAGAAGTATCACTGTGATTCAACTCTCTAAACAGACCTTTTGGTGTTGTTTTAGACGTTGTCCGAGAAGAGCCGGGAGCTGGACAAACTGCGCTCAGAATGGACATCACAAACGACGACTTTGTCCAGCAGACATACGCAAGACCTCACAGCAGAGCGTGAAAAAGCTCTAGAGGTAAAAGTTATAAACCAAAGCTTTTCTTAGGAAAAATGTAAAATTTTTAAATTTTTTGCGATAATCCAAATGCCTATGGGAAAATCTTATTGGGTTTTTGTCAAGGGAACCAGTGTTATGATAACGTCCGGGTTCCGGTACAAAATTACATGCGCCGTTCTTTTGGGTGATTTGTCTGCATCTTTCCTCCTTTAATCACTGTTATTGCCTTTTCTGCATTCACCTGAATTATTTTAATTTGGTTGCATATTGTTATATTTGATTTACATATTTTTATCTGGTTGATGGCATTCTTATTTTTACTCATCCTATATTTTGGGTACAATTTTATTTATATTTTGCTTCTACAAGATGATGCACTTTAAGGACTAGTCTAATTTGATGCAAAGATTTGTACATTAGCAGGTATGTAGCACAACATCAATAAACAAATAAACAGCGGTCTGTTTATTTAAATGTGAAAGTGCATAAAAATAAGTTAAGTCCCTAAAATCAATGAATAATTGTGAAAATAATCGTGATTATCATTTTGGTCGTAATCATGCAGCTCTAAGGGGTGTGTGACCTCTGCTTGATATCACTTTGCTTGTATCTCTCATTTGTAAGTCACTTTGGATAAAAGCGTCTGCTAAGTGAATAAATGTGTGACATGGGTTCTTTTGAGATGGTTGAAGGCACGATGTGCTGCTGCATTCTGAATCATATGAAGGGGTTTGATGGAGCTGGGTGGGAGGCCCGGGAGTAGAGAGTTGCAGTAGTCCAGTTTTGAGATAATGAGCCTGGATTAGTAGCTGTGTAGCCTGTTCGGTGAGCTAGGGTCTGATTTTCTTGATGTTGTACAGAATGAACCTACAGGATTGTGTAGCTGTATAAATGTGGTCTGTAATGGTCAAGTTGTCATCGAAAATCACCCAAGGTTTCTGGCTGTCATGGTTGGCTTAAGTGTATTTGAACAGAGCTATACAGTGAGGATGTGGTTGATTTGAGGAGCAGGCAGGGATGACAGGAAGCTCAGTTTTCTTAAGGTGGTGTTCCCTCATCCAGTTTGAGATGTCAGACAGGAAAGGCAGAGATGCCTGCTGAAACAGATGGATCATCAGACTAGAAGGACAAATAGAGCTGGGTGTCATCAGCATAGCAGTGATATGAGAAGCCATTCGACTCTATCACAGGCCGTAGAGATGTAGTATAAATGGAGAAAAGTGGACCCAGAACTGATCCCTGTGGAACCGCAATTGTGAGTTGCAGAGTTTCAGAAACCCCTCCCCACCACAATTCCTTGAAGGATCTGTCGAAGAGATGGGGTTTCATCCAGCACAGAGCCGTTCCGGTGATTCTTAGTCCCAGGAGGTTATTCTGTGTGGTGAAAAAAGGGGACAGTTGATATAAAAAGAGACAGAAAAGGGAGGAGGGAGACAGGACTGTAGTTGTCCACTGCAGCAGGGTTAAGTGTTGTTGTTGTGGTTTTTTTTTTTTTTTTTTTTTTTAAGCAGCAGGGTAACCCTGGCCTGCTTAAATGATGTAGAGAATGTGCCAGTGGAGAGGGATGTGTTAAATATGTGTGGGAGTGCAGGTAATAGTATGGGAGAGATGTACAATGTACAGTGGATATAAGTCTACACACCTCTGTCAACACAAAATCATGTCGGAACCTTTCACACCTTTTATTGTGAGAGTTTAACCTATTAATTAAAGTGAAAAACAATAAGAATAATTTTATGGAGGGGAAGTATGATAACCTGGTTGTAGAAGTGTGCACACCCCTAACTAATACTTAGTTTTAGATTTTATCACAGAATTCAATCTTTTTGGGTAAGAGTCAGTCAGTTTGGCATATCCTGACAGCAATATTTTGCCATTCTTCCTTGCAGAAGCATTATAGCTCTGTCAGATTGGTTGGGCATCTCCTGTGCACAGCCCTCTTTAGGTCACCTCACAGATCTTTGATTGGTTTTAGGTCTGGACTCTGACTGGGTTATTCCAAAACCTTGATCTTGTTTTGGTGGTCATTCCTTTGTTGATTTGGAGGTTTGCTTTGGCCCATTCTCATGCTGAAAGGTGAAGTTCCTCTTTATATTATGTGTTTTAGCAGAAGCTTTAATTTCTTGCACCAAAATTGGCTGGTATTTGGACCTATACATTATTCCATCCATCTTGATTAAAGCCCCAGTTTCAACTGAAGACAAACAGCACCAAAGTATGATTCTGCTGCCACTATGCTTCACCGTGGAGATGGTGTTCTTTTAATGATGTGCTGTGTTTTTTTAAATTAATTATAGATATATATATGTATGTATGTGTGTGTGTATATATATATATATATATATATATATGTGTGTGTGTATTTTTTAATGCCAAAGGTCTTTTAGTATTATAGCCAACAAGTTCAACTTTAGTCTCATCAGACCTAACACATTGTTCCACAAAGGTTTGGGAGATTGGCTGTATTTATTTTTTGGTTGAAAAAATGCTCCATCTTGCCACCCTACCAATAGCCCAAAAATATAAAGAATTTGGGAGATTATCATATGTTTGGAGCAACCAGTACTGCTACAGTAGGCCTCTTTGCAGCCTCCCCGATCAGATTTCTCCTGATTTTCCCATCAATTTTAGAGAGATGTCCTGTTCTTCGTAGTGTCATTGTCAGGCCATATTTTAATACACTGTATTTGTACATATACAGATCCAAACGAGGCTGCAGCAGCAGAATGAACAGCTGAGGCGCGAGCTGGAGGCGACTCATCAGCGCAGCACTCAGCAGCTTCAAACCCGACTCTCTGAACTGGAGACCTCCAGTAGGGAGCTCACAGAGAAAAAGTACAAAAGCGACTCCACCATTCGAGACTTGAAGGCCAAACTGCTCGGCCTTGAGGAGGTGAGATTTTTCATACCACAGTGCTGTTGAAGGTGATTTAATGTGCTTTAACAGCAGCTCTGCAAAGTAGTGCATCTGCAAATCACAGGTTTATATTTAATGCTTTCATTCTAATACGTTATCGTTTCTATAGTAACGGCTCGTTCACAGACAGATGCTCCACATAAAGCTATTAAAAACTGTGTTTAATAGTTGATATAGTGAAGTTTTTTTTCTGTCAGGACAAATGTGCTTATTTAACATTTATGGAAGGAGTCTCCAGTGTCGACTCTGTAACAGTCAGAGTTAAAGCTGTAACTTTAATTGTCTGACGTGGGGAGAAGTTTACGCTTTGCAGTTTCTCGGTAGCATGAAAAGTTGTTTATTAACTGGTGAGCAAATGGTTGTTTATAGCTGCTATAAAGTAAGTGAGAACAGGAACTAACTTGTTTCGTAGATGTTCCACAACATAAATGTAACTGGTAAAATAAATGGTTAAAAGATGTCATTCTTTAAATGCTTTTTGTTTTTAAACTAAAGGAAAATTGTAATAGTCAGCAAATTGTTTTGTATAAGCGAAATTAAACACTTCAGAATGTACTGTTATAGGAAAATAATCAACTTCAGGGTGGTAACAGTAAATCCACTACGTCACACCACACTGTCCTTGATTATTTTTCTGTAACGGCATGATGCCAGTGCTGGTGGAGGAGCTGGAGCCAGTGCTCGGCCAGAGGGTGGCACTCACTTGAACTGGCTCTCGTTTCCACTGACATGCGAGCTGAACACACTACCCATTAATCCACTGCTGCTTTTATTCTTCTCTCTTTTTTTGGTCCCTGTAGTCCTGAATTAATTTTTTTTTTAATTAGTTGACCACTTGATCGGTGGAACGGCTAAATCTTAAGGTGGCCATTTCCCCTGCTATCTCCTCATATACGCTTTTTTCTGATTCTACTTTTTGTCTTGAATTTCTCTTGGTGACCAGATGGCAAGGAGAGCGTTGGTGTCTTCTGCCGACCACTGTTGAACCGATACGTTTAATCTCTTGTTGTTAATATATACTGCAACTCTGAATAAAGCTTTTTAAAATGGTGCCTTTCAAACTGCAGTCTGTAGTGAAAAATCTCCACCTACTAACTTCAGGTGCCCTAGTTCGAGACCAGCAAGGCCAGTTCAGGTCTAGGAATTGGGCACCAGTTGAGGTTCAGTGTTTTTTTTGTGTGGGAAAAGTGCAGCCGGTTTGAGATTGGGCTCTGTCTCCAGCCTTGATGGAAAAGTTTTATGAGTGTTTTTCTTCTTTGTGTAAGTCTCTAGAGTTCTGGAGCTGCTCTGCATTGTCTAATTGTTTTTTGCATTGGTTTCTCTGCAGGAGTCTCAAAGGGCAAAGCAGCAGGTGGCGTCTCTCCGGAGGGAAAACAGCACCCTCGATACAGAATGTCATGAAAAAGACCGACTAGTTAATCAGCTGCAGACTCGTGTAGCCGTGTTTGAGCAGGAGATTAAAGACAAAGATCAGCTCGTACTCCGAACCAAAGAGGTGCTCGAGGCCACGCAGCAGCAAAAGGTAACGTGATTTTTTTTTATTTTTTTTTCAACATTTAATACAATATCTGTAATATTTTGTAGATGCATATAGAGCCCTCAAAATGATTGGCACCTTTTTATCAAAATGACCAAAAATTATTGTACATGATATTTTATTTCACAATTGTTGGAATTCCTTCACATTATCTTGGGTTTTATTTCCTATAAGATACTATAAATATAAAAGTTTATTAAGTGTGGAATTAAAAAAAAAAAACTGTGCCATGCTGTTAAGTAGAATTATCAACAGTGAGGTGGTGTGATGAACGTCTGCTGTACATAATGTATTTGAACATGCGCATTAATATACACCTGCACTATTGTCAGAGCTGCTGTTATAGAAAATAACCCTTTCCCTCCAGTCAGAATAAAGACATCTTTAGTGCTGTGGTATAATATATATTCACTACTTTCTTTTTTGTCCTGGTTAGACCTCCGTTGATGAAACTGTTGAGAGTAAACAGTTACAGATTGGGAAGTTGGAGTCAACAGTGAAATCTTTATCTGAGGAGCTCATAAAGGTTTGTCAGAGATTTATAAACTGATACCAGGCTTATTTTCATCAGGATTTAATTGAACAGCAAGTGATAGTATCTCAATTTATTAATGGTTTTTACATATAACTTTATTTCTGTGGTTAGATTTAACAAATTGTCCAAGTATATTACTTGAGCAGATATTTATTCATAAACATACTGAGACATAAATGTTATGGGTCTGAGAAAAGATATGTACGTCTTATGTGAATTGGATGTGTATCAGGTTTGGATTGTATGATGAATATACACTCTACCCTTTATCAGAACCATTTAGATGAGCAGTAAATAGCTGATTTGGAAAGTAATATTTTATAATGCCCTCTCCAGGTTTCTGAATTAGTCCTGAATTAGTTGGAATGATCAGTTTGATTTATTAGTAAGTCTGGTTTAAATCATCTTTATCTCTGATTGTGATGAGCTGATTGTACAGCTTGATATTAATATTAATGGAAATGCTTTAAGTACTGACCTGAGCCGTTGGTGTGTGCTTCAGGCGAACGGCATCATTAAAAAGCTGCAGGGCGATCTGAAGGCTCTGGTGGGGAAGATAAAGATGAAGAACACGGTCACTGTGTCTCAGGAAAAAGTGCTGCAGGAGACGACGGAAAGACTGCAGAGGGAGCAGAGGGAGCTGCAGGACACGCAGCACAGACTGAGGCTTAAAGAGGACGAGGTGAACAATTTTCTATCAATAATCTGAATTTGTTGTTTAGGGAAGATGGAGCAGACTTTCTGCATTTCGTGCAGGAGGCCTGCATCCTAACTCCAGAGTACGCTGCTAAGAATTATCACTCAGAATTTTGAGATGAAAATAAAAACAGCCAAAAGGTTGCGCAAATGTTTTGAACTCGTCAGTATTAACTGACCCCATGGAGGCCCCTCCCCTCCACATATCACAGATGCACAGGTGTACATTGACATTTTACACACTTTCCTCATTCCATCAATAGAAAATAGGTTTGGTGGTGATGTAATTTTTCTCGATGGTAATGCATCTTGCCACAGAGCAAAGAGTATTGAAGCTTTCTTCAGGAAAGGCACATCAACCCCACCACATGGCCAGCAAACACTCCGGATCTCAATCTGATTGAAAAGTTATGATGGAAATTCTGATCTGTCAACTGCTATTCAAGAAAGTTGGAATCAGTTTGATGGAGAATATTGTTTTTCATTAGTGAAGTCCATGCTTCAGAATTCAGGCCGTCATAAAAGCTTGAAGGGGAGCAACAAACTAGGGTTAGGGTTAGTTGGGTTTTTTTGTCTGTTTAAAAAAATAATAATAAAAATTGATTCCATAATTTGGTCTTTTACTTGATCTGGAAAAAATATGCCATTAATTGGAACAATTAAATTTGACTTGTTTGAGGTTTTTCACAAAGCCAGAATGTTAAAAAAAAAACTAGTCATATGTGATTTTGTTTATTTGCTCGAATCACCTATTGCAGTGCATTGTGGGATTTCGTTAGCACGTTTGATTTTGCAACTACAAATCTGATTGCTTTAGTCTCTCTGTTCTTACAGGTATCGAAGTTAAAGGAGCAGTTGGAAGCCACAGTTAAGAAACTAGACGAGAGCAGAGAGGTGCTGAAAACTAACGAAAATGGTATGTGTGCGTGATGGTTTTTCTCTTTGCCTTGTTGGTGATAATTATTTTTGGTAGTCAATTAATCTAACGATTTTTTTTGTCCAATATATCAATCAATTAATTACTTACATTAACCCCCCCCCCCCCCTTTCCAGTCTGCTAACACTACTACACAACTTTGCAATATGTTCCTAAATGAAACACTTGGGTGATGAATTCAATTCGTTTCAGTGTTTGCGTAATGAAAATAGTTTTCAGTATGTAGTTGACTTCAAATCTTTAGTTTTCAGTGCCTGATCGACTCTTTGGGACTGACTTCCAGCACCTCTGAGAATTGAAAGCAGGATTGATACAGAACATATATTTATTGTGTACATCAAGAAAGTGATTCACCTTTTGCAAACACTTTCTTTCAAGCAAAATGAATGTGTGAATTACATTTATAGGTTATTGACCTTTATTGGAGGCTATTGGCTTTTATTTTGGAGGTTATTATATATTTAATGGAGGTTATTGGCCTTTATTTTGAATTTTACTTGCTAGAATTAAACGAATAAGTGCTTGAAATGCACGCAAGACTAACTGATTCGAATAGGTTCACTAATTGTGGTGTGAAGTGTCGATGTGTACCATCACATGCTTCATTTGACCTAGGGCCCGTTTCACGAAGGAGGTTCAACCAAGTCTGATTTAAAACTTGAACTCTGAGTGGACTTACACTGAGTTGGGAAACTGAGTTTTTGGTTACAGAACAGCTGAAATGAGTGAGTTCAATCAACTCTAAGTTGAGTGACTGAGTTAAGCGCGTGCACCACAACTATAAAAAGCCATTATCAATGGAGTGCAGATATTATGAGTCACCATGGCAACAGCGTCAGACAAAAAGACAGGAGAAAGGACAGAGTTAGCTTGGGACAAAATAGCTGCTCGAGTCAATGCACAAGTTTACATTTTAATTACTTTTATACAGTGTTGGGTGTAATTAATTACTAGGTAATTTAAATACTGTAATTTAATTAAAGACTATAAAACAATAGTGGATTTAACATCAAAGTTTAAAAGGTATATTTTTAATGTATCCTCCCTGTAGTTACACACTTTGGTCAATTCAAGAATAATTCATGCAGTTGTATGTTGTTTATTTGAAAGCATTAGAAGTGCAGTTTCTTGTCTCTCCTTATTGTTCAAGTGGTTGAGGATGATTTGGGATTTACAAAGTAATTAATAAGTAAGTAGATAAAATTAGTAAGTAGACCAATACTTTCTAGAGCTAGTAATTATTATATTAATGTAATTAGACTTGCTGAAAATGTAATTTGTAGTTAGTAATTAAGAACTATTTTAGACTGTTATAACCCAACTGTCATAATATCAGAGGTGAAACTGGAAGAACAGTATTTTATTAAAGCTATTAATTTAATTTTTATGTATAGGTGTAATCCTGTAGGCATTAAAAGAACGTGGCAGCAACTGCAAATATCTATCATTTTCGTGACCCCCCTTCCCCCTCCCCCTCCCAATGTTGAGGAAATACCAATCTGTCCCCCAATATACAGGAGAAAATATTTTCTATATGTTC
>JAFFST010053474.1:79410-101856 GCA_022414735.1 Noturus placidus
TCCCCAATATACAGGAGAAAATATTTTCTATATGTTCCACTTTAATTTTCCCTGCCAAAAGATCTGTCTTTTCTTCATCTATTATATTTATTTTATTTATTTATGTCTATTCTTTTTTAATATATTCAACAGAAACTCCAGAGTTTCCCCTCACTTCAGGGTTAACATACTCAGTTTTCTCACTTAACCTCCTTCGTGAAACGGGCCCCAGGTCTCTTTCATTGGGATAGACACGGGCGATGCCTCCTTGATTGGAATGCCAGAAGCAATGATTCAATCACTGGGACTGACACACAGGCTACACCTGCTTCAATAGGACTGACAGTCAGAAGCCATGTCTTACACATAGGTCACACCTTCTTCACTGGGACTGAGAGGCAAAAACAAACAGGCATAAAAAAATTATCATTAGCAAATTCAACTTTGAATGTCAAAAATACTTTTATTGAAATGTTTTAGTATGCGTCATGTCATATTTACACGCTTAGCTGTTTACAGTTTTACTGTATGTTAAAATTAATAATAAAAAGGCAGCAAAACATGACGAGAGAACATAGAAAAAAAAGCATGCGGAAATCATAAATAACCAGAACATGGCTAATTCACACCTGTCATCATTTAATAAAAACTTCTACTTTATTTGGTCAAAATGGTTTTTTCTATTAAAAAAAAATAATAATAAAATAAGAAAGACCTGAAAAGTATACAAGGCCACTGAAGTTCCTCTCCTCACCGAGCTCCTGCACCTTCTAAATGCGCACGCTTCTTACATACACACACCGATTTGACCGGTCCAGTCCAGAGCATTCCTAGAGCTCTGCATACTAGTATTTCCTGCTCTGATAGGCTGAACTGTTCTCATCACTGGGTGAGTTCAATCAAGATTATTACAGGAGAAACAAAACATGCAGTGTGTGGGGAAGGGGGGGTGAGTGAAGGCACCAATAACTCTGAAGTGGTATGTCTACTACACCATCTGTGTAGATAAAGGATCTGTAACATGAAACCAAAGATGCAGAAGCTTCTGTTTCACATTGAAAAGCAGGAAAAGCAGTGTAAGGAAATATATAGGCGTCAAAATGGCTGAGCTGTTGACACCACACATTAAAGAAAAAAAAACAAAACCCAAAATAAATTTAACATCTAATGTAGTCGATCAGAGAAGACGTGTTTGTTGCTTGAGTTTAAAAGTATAAAGTAGCCATCATTTAATGAATCACCACCGAAAAACTTGTGTGTGAATATTCGCCTCAAACCACACCCCAGACATGGTTTAAGAGTTTGCTTTCCGGTCATCTTCAACCTGCCAACTGTTGTGCGTTTTCTTTTTTTTTTTTTATTGTGCGGTGCATTTTAAGAGGACAAGTTAGCACTCAAAAATACAGAAAAACAGGCTCCATTTTCCCTGCCAATAAACAGGACAGATGTGCAAATTGACTAATGAATCTGGAATGATGGAAAGTTCAAAACACCTAAACAACTGACATATTTCATATACAGCGTTTAGCGTTCTCCCCTGGGTGCGGTTCTTTAGGAAGGTGAGAACACGGCCAGCACTCTGTCCGAGCGGGGTGTTCAATCCACTTCCAGCTGAACTCGAGTGAGAAAACCATTCGATTCTGAATCAAACATGCTGATTTTGGGTTGCAGCTATTTTTTTTCTATAGGTGTGAGCTGCTAGTCTGAGCCAAAGGACAGACCTGTAAGACCGACGAAACAAACAAAAAGAGAAATATATTATATTTGTTATTTTTGTTGTATAATTATCAAATAATTTATTCAGCACTGGCTCCGTGTTGGCCATGCTCAGACAATTTTTGTGATTTATACACGGATTTGACCGAGCTTCGGGTCCCTGAGTGAGCCCTGTCTTAAATGGGAATGCAACTTTAAGAAGAAGAAAAAAAGAAACGAGAAAAAAAAAAAATTAGCAAAAGATAAAGAACTATAAAACGAATAAATACAAGCCACTGCAATGGTGCCACTGGACAGAACCGTCATTAAATATATGTTCCTCTATTTACACAGTTTTTTTTTTTGTTTGTTTATGTTTTTTAAAAAGCTCTAGGTTTGATATAGATTGACATTTGTCATGTCTCTGGGTTCAGGGTTTTCTTTCACACGTTGGTGTCCTGCAGCAGTGGCTCCTTGGCTTCTGGAGGCTGAGCGCTGTGCTGGTGCCCGTGAGCCGAGGCGTGTTTCTTCCAGCTGCCCGCTCGGCTACCCACCGGTGTGTGTTCAGGGATGAACAAAGCCACAAGCAGTGCCAGCAGCACTGAGCACGCTCCGAAAAGAAACGGAGGACCAGGAATTATAGAACTCTGGAAGGAGACGGAGTGAGAAAAATCAGCATAGCATAAAATAAATAAATAAATTATTAAAAATTGTACGTTTAAAAGTGTTCCAGACATGGAATAATCATAACTGTATAAACATAAAATGTGCTTCATATTATATTATGCAATTGATGTAATTGCTCATTAGTTTATTAGACTTTAATCCAGACAGAACAGAACAGAGAGGAGTTTTAGATGTGAGGGAGTGTGTAAAATGCGTTAAGTGGCCGACCTGCTGGTGGAGCTGAGTGTGACGCTCAACATCTTCACCTCCATCAGGAACTTCATCCAGCTCCACGTGAAAGATGTAGAAGATGAAGCCGTAGAGAGCTGGACCGAGTCCATTACACAGACCACGGATCCCCGTTATCATTCCCTGACCCACACCTGTACATAAACACGTATACACGCACTTGTTAAACCTCCAAACATTACACGTATGACAGCACTGTTGAATTCTGGATTCAGATTGGTCAGATTAATCTTCTAGAGTAGCAGCCCTGACAGTACTCCAGCTGCAAATCACAGGTTTATATTAAAGCGCTCGTTCTAGTATGCTATCGTTTCTATATTAAAAGTCGGGGGACTTGTTTGGCGGACGTGCCACAAACAGATTAAAAACAGTTTGGAATTGTTTTATGTGATGAATTGTTATAACATTACGTTTTCCGACATCTTCAAGACAAGAGTTTTCACTTTGCGAAACATGAAAAGCTGCATACATTTTTTTTTTACTGTTTTATTATGATATTCTCAAGCCCTATATAAATGTGCTGTGTGTTTGTATTAAAGTTTATTGCCATACCATACCAGCTACAATGGCAAATTACATGGCAAATACAGATAATCAAAACATTCAATAAAATGTCAGACATGACATTGTGATAAAAATTGTAAGCGTTTTCCTCGGTCTATAAATTGTACTGTCATTTTTCCATACTGATAAATCAAAGAGCAAGAGTCTCACCTTGCTGGTCTGGGTCTGCAGTGCGGGACACTAGTGCACTAACAGCAGGGAAGGTGATGCTGGACATGGCCGCTACAGCACCTGCTGCCCACATCATCCTACCAAGACAAAGAAGAACGATCATTAAAAAAATCACATCTGAAAAATCACTTCCATAAAGTCACATGACCATAATCCCTGCCCTCTCACTCACCACGGCTCTGAACCGAACCCGTACCATGCCAGCTGGAGGATCTGGAACCCCAAACCCAACAAGATCGTGTTCTTGTTCCCGATGGAACGCATCAGTAAACTTAACACTACAGTCTGAAGGGGGAGAAAACACAAACCACACAGAGCTTTAATGAATACCATTCTTCAAAAAAAATCTCTAGTATAAAATTGGAATAATTAAAACACAAACCTGCGCAACAATTGAAAGTAATCCTAGTACAGCTATGAATGCAGCAACACTTTCCGATGAAAAGCCCATTATCTGTAGAACATTTTTAAACAATTAATTCTTTATTCAAACACTAATGCTACAAAACGTTAATTTAAACAGCATTAGTGTGATTACATTACATAATGGATTACATGCCATTTAGCCTTTAAACGGCTATTTTAAAATAAAATAGCCTTTATAAATCATCTTGAATGTGGCTTATAGAAGAGAAAGGCTGTAATAAATATCGTGCTTTTTATAAATAGAAAAATCCAATGATTCTACAAGAGGGGGAAAAACCCACCGCAAAAATACATGATTCTGGTTAAACGCATAGGCTGGAATTTGGCAGCAAATACTATATATAATAAATGTAATTATAAATATAATTATGTATAAAAGTATGTGATTATTAAATACACAATAAATTATGTTCAAATAGTGTAATAAAAAAACATCAGGAAAATAGGAAAAGTTAACTTCAGGGTGTTAACAGTAACACAGTTTCATCACACTGGCCTGTCAATTATTTTCCTGTAACAGCATGGAATAGAGTGTTTCTTTCCTTACTTATGACATACATATAGCAATAATTATTTCATAATCAGACCTGTCGCAGGTAGAGAAAGAAGCTGGAGTATTGGCCAGCCTCGGGGAGGTACGACAGGAATACTGTAATACAGATGAGGAGCACCGTTGAGTCCTGACCCACCTTCTTCAGTGACTAGAGAGAGAGAGAGAGAGAGAGGCAGACAGACAGAGAGGCAGACAGACAGAGAGATGCATGTACTGGACGTTCTGGTACTTGGAGGTTTCTTTTGCACTTAACAGAAAAGACAGATCATTGTGTGGTACCTCTTGCCTATAAGCCCTCTGAACAGCATTCCCAATCCAGAATAATAAATAATCACTCTACACTGCATTCACTACACCTTATTGAACTACTTCGCAAACTACTTTGGTTCAAAGGCAGGAAAAATGTCTTCGCTTATAACAGTTCTCAAATTGGTGTTAATTAATTTTCTATAACAGCAGCTCTGATTAGTTGTGCTGCTGCAAATCACAGGTTTATATTAATGCGCTCATGATACATTATTGTTTCTATAATGACAGTAACTTTGGGGTGGTAAAAGTTACTCCACTTCATCACATCACTATAACAGCAGCTGTTTCATTCCTTACATATAATATTATAATACAGGTCTTGTAAATCTTGTTTCTCCTAGACATTTTACAGAGTCTGTCCACACAGAAGTGGTAGCTTTAATAATATTCTGGAGGAGATCGGGATGCAAGAGTCGAGTCCTGTGCATACCCCTGTTCACACAACATTCTGTGCTGATCTCTCTTTATACAGAGAACAATAACACGAACACAGCCACTGTGCTGAACATGCTCTACTCTCACAAAGAGCTGAAACCTGCTAATTGTGACTCACGGAGAACAGATGGATGTTCAGTGAGCGTGTGATATTTCAAGATCTTGAATACATCACTGTTCCCATTATCCAGCATCAGAGCTATTTTAGAATGTGTGTAGCACAACGGTGCAGTATAACTGTGTTTGTCTATCCAGTTATCCATGCATCCGTTGATCCATCCAACTGTCCATTTATCTGTCGATCTATCCAACAGGCCATTAATCTGTAGTTTAATTTGTCCAACCATCCATTCAGCTGTCAGTTCAACCATCCATTCTGCCATCTGTACATTATTGCTTCCGTCAACCATTTTTTTAAATCATCCATCCATCCATCCATCCCTCCAATCATATGGACGAATCTATATCCAACCATCCACTTAATCATCCATCCGTTTGTCCAATCGTCCATGCATCGGTCCATCCAAACATCCATTTATCCGTCAGTATAACTATCCATTCATTTGTCCATCCAACCAAAAATTTATTTATATGCCATCCATCCGTCCAACCAACCATTTATCTGTCCACCCAAACATCCATTCATCCATCTGTAAAGCCATCCACCCATTCATCTAGAACTGTGTTGTGGTCCTTTGCGCACATATGTTCTTCTTCCAAGCAGTTTCAAATTTTATTGTGACCACACCAAATCAATGATACCAACAAAATGTCCATTCTACTCTGATGCAGAATCCTCAAAATCCCCGAAACCCTTAAAGCACGACAAATTACTTCTACTACAACACAGAAAAGCACACTCACTGCAAAGGGGTCAGCCTGTTCCCAGGAGATAGGTGCTCCCCATGACGCCGGTCTCATTTTCTCTGGAAGCGATTCAGGAACGGCCACCAGGATGAAGCAGATGTCCAGCATGGCGATTGCTGATGCTAAAACTACTACCAGACTGTCTCCGTACGCTCGGCTGAGGTAGGCACCAATGGCTGGGCTGGTCACCAGGCTTGCCGCAAACGTGGCTGAAACCTAATGGGAACCATTGGAAGAACAACAGGTGAAAAAGTAGGAACATTACATTAGAAGACAAACAAACAAGATAAAATAATGGAAAAATAGTAAACGTCCTGGGAGGCTAACTGAATAAGCAGATATATAGCTTATGTACACTTAATATGGCATACACTGGAGCTGGAATACTAATTAAATACCAACAGATTTCTGTATAACTGGCTCACTAAAAATATTTTTTTAATTAACATAGTATCAATAAATGCAGTCTGGCATAAACAATATAACATATTACAGAACAAATTTTATTTCTATTCATCCCCCTTAAATATTTAACATGAATATTTGCAATAACTGTACACACCAGGCCGTATGCCATGCTGCGTTCATGCTCCTGTGTGATGTCGGCCACATATGCAAAAACCACTGAGAACGTCACAGCAAACACCCCCGACACAGAAATAACCGCAAAATACCACCTGAAACAGGAGCAAGGGTCAGAATTACAGTACAACCAAACATGAATCCATATCTAATTAAATCCAAATCTTCAAATTTAAAATCACTCATTCGCAAAGAAATCTGTTCCTGTACTGATCTTAATGCATGGATTCTCAACATCACCACAGTGTGCCAGTCACTGATAAAGATATGTTGCAATACTTAAAATCATTTTTAATAATACAGAATACAGTATGAGAACTTAAACACTGATGTCCAATGACAAATGAAACAACAGGTAGGAAAAAGAACATTTTTAACATCCAATCAGTTACAATGATTAAAAACGAGACACATCCGGGTTCCTAGGAAAGTGTAGCGTGTTGTGCGAGTATTGAAAAATAAAGAGTGACAGGTGTTGTGATGAAGTGGAGTTACTGTTACCACCCAAAAGGTTTTATTCTTCTTGTCACGTTACCGAGACACTGCAAAGTATAATCTGCTATGTCCTGGAGATGTGGGAAAACTAAAAAGTTGTAAACTTCTGAGGGTTACAAAGCACTAATAGTGAAGACTCCTTCCATAAATGGTAAATAAATATCACCTTACAGAAAACATGGCCATATCAATGATTACATACATGTTTATGCTGTATTTGGCTTACCTCGTAATTGGTAATTTGCAAGCCAGAATGACTTCATTTCTTTTTTACCTCAACGCTTTCAACATACAAAGTTGGGGGACACGACATGGACGCCTCCATGTTCGTCTTTTATCAGCAACAAATTAGCTAGCCATGTGTGATGAGTGATGTAGATTTACCTCCTCAGAACAGCTGTTTAGTCAGTGTATAGATTTAACAAGTGAATATGTCTGTACGTTGATTAATCTAAAGCTAATATATACACTTGTGTATATACACAGTATAACTCATTTAAAAGGTAAGAAGTTCTACTTTGTTTACTTCTGATGCTTTGCAGAGTCATGTCGCTTTTACATCCAAAAACTGGAAGTGCTAATAGTTCAGAAGACTACCTTAAGTTGAGGTGGTGTTTCTTTGGCGTTTCCTGGTTGGACACTGGGATTTCTAAGTTGAATGCAGCATTAATCATACGGTTTATGTGGCCCATCGGGTGCTCAAGTCCTTGTGAATGAGCTGTTACTACAGAAGCAATTACGTATTATTGTTTCTGTGAAATAAATAAATACCATCTGACCAATCAGATTTGAGAATTTAACATATCTGTGGTATAAATAAACATGACTGAAGCATGATCATAACATACACGCTTTACAGAGTCAAAAGGTTTTTTTTGAATATCTGGCTTGGTAGCTAATGATACACTAAAGTCATGTCTAAATAACAATAATTATAAACTTATAGATAATAAAATCATAATTAGCAGTTGGAGACGCTGAAATCTTTTGGAAGCTCAAAACCCCATAGTGTGTGATATCATGTTGTAAACAAATACTCCTAAAAAAGGACGTTATGAGCATAATAATAGGATTTAACTTAATTGAACCACTGAAAGACCTTAAAATATGGTTTAGCTAACTGCTAGTTATCTTAAGTGTCAATGTTGCCATAGAAATTATGGACTTTCCAGTTTGAAGAGATAACCAGGGTCCAAGGTTAATGTCAAAGTCGTCATCTTGTAATTACTGCAATTCTGACTTGAGGGTGAACCTTCTAATCCTACCTAAATAATTTGCTGAATGTGTTTGAACTTATAAACAGCTTCATCTGCCCATTTTTTTCAACTAAATTATATCTATATACTCTTGCTGTCTATGCTGATGTTAAATAAATGGAAAGGGCTATGAAACAGTACTGGGACTGAAAGACTGGAAAAAGTAGTGAACGCTGCTGACATACCATGGGCTAATCCTCATCAGAGGGATGGGCGCACACGTGAAGAAAACGGTGAGGAGGAGAAATGACTTCCTGCCCCAGACATCAGACAGAGCGCCGATCAGAGGGGCGCTCAGAAACGACAGCAAACCCTGTGACCATCAAGAATCAAATGTTTACTTCTCCAGTCATGTTTTATTTACAATCCATCAATCAGTCAACAGATTAAATATCGCACCTTTACTCCCTGTATGAGGCCATTCATCAAAAACGTGTGCTTCGGAAATGTTTCATGAAGAACCTGGACAATCAAAAACAATAATAATGATCAACACGGATTATGATTTAGCACAGTGTCAGGTTTTACAAGAAAATACAGTCGGGTGCAAAAACCAAACCAACACCAAGAGCTGTTTGAACTTTTGCTTAATCTGAATTAGAATAAAATTCATTCTTTAGATTTGTTTGCTATTTGGTTTACTTTTCTTTTCTACTGAATTAATGTTGCTCTGTGGCATTGCCTTTGTTTTCTGAAACCAAACTTCAGAAATACCAAAGCAATGGGTGATATAACTGATAATATATCTTTTTATTTATAATATATATATTAAATAAAAAGATACATTTCTTATCATTTTTTAAAATAAGTATTTACTGTCTAGAAGTAGCTGATGTTAATTTAAGAGCTTTTAAACTGTAACACACACACACAAACAAAACATACATTTCATATAATAAGTAAAAGAAATAATTTTTTGTAGAAAGTGTCACCAAACCATTTTTTCATTTAAAAAAAAATATTTTCTTTCACAGCAGGTTTTGTTTTGGGGTATTAAGTCATTTCCAGAACAAAAATAATTATATTTCACATTCTTAAATAAAGCTGTATGCCCAACTCCACTGAATAGTTTGACTATTATGCATAATATTTATTTTAATAGATCACTGAATTTCAGATATATTTTGTAGTCACTATGATAAAAAAAAAAAAAAAAAAAAAAAAAAAAAAAAAAAAAAAAAAAAACACATGACTTACCACTAGTGTGGGTGCAGTCAACAATCCCCAAGCGAAGAACTCCAAAAATATGACTATGACAGCATGGTAAACACTGGGGGACCCAAAACCCTGAGGCTGTGAGGAGACACACATACAACTGTTAAATACCTGGTAGCGAAAAATAAAACATTTCAGTATGTGCTAATATAGGAAAATAATCAACAACTGGGTTAACTGTTACTACTACAAACTTGATTCAGTTCAGATAACAGCATGTTCTCATGTGTTTTATTCCTCTTATACTACAGCAATTTGCCAATGATTATATTTTTATTGATTAAACAAATGATACATCATAGTATTTATCCATTTATAGTCACATCAATGTTGGGGACTGTCCAGAAACAAGATCCTCTTCTCAAATATAACTATAAACCAGCCTCTCTCTTTTTTTCCTTTCATAAAGTGAATAACACAAAACGTAAAGCAACTCTGTCCTAAAGATGTCAGAAAACGTAGTTTACACTTCACCTCGCGGGACTCATGCTATCAATCTTAAATGTACATCTTGCAAAAATTCACCATATCTATGATTACACATTTTAAAATACATTATTGTAGAGTAGACTGCATTCTACAAGTAGTTGTCGCTGAGCTGTTAATATAGAAACAATAACGTATTAGAACAAGCGCATTAATATAAACCTATGAACCTATGATTAAAGCTGGAATTACAGTCAGCGTAGAAAATTAATCAAAACCTTCTGACCAATCACAATCGAGAATACAACAGTGGTGTGTGGTTCAATAATAATAAACAAAAGTGTTTGTGAGGGTGCCCAAATATTTAAGCAATACATTTCTAGGTCGAAAATTATCCAGTGAATCGATTTTGAAGGTCCTCTGAAGTTTTATGAAGGTGTGTGTGTGTGAGAGAGATAAAGACCGCCCTGACAGAATTATCAGAAGTGAGGATAATCACCACAGCAACTGTATGTAAAAGGAAACAAACTCGAGTTTGCAACAAGTCTGCTTCGTCTACAGAGACCACCACCTCATTTCTGGCAGGCTGTAAAATAACATGGTTACGGCTGAAAAGGCAACGTGCATTTACTACACCTGTATTCTGTTTCTCAGCACAGGGACGAGACTGTACTGAAACCTGTTTGACTGTGTTTAATCCGTTTCTATGCTCCATGTGCTAACCAACCCCCAAAAAATTGAGAGGTGGCTTGATCTTAAAAGGAAAGGTTAGCTGGCAAAAGGAATGAGCTGCCAAGCAACAATCAGTGTTTGAACAAATGTTTGTGTGATTGGTGTGCGACTGATGCTCATCGCCAAGATAATTAAACAGCTGATTGGCTATTTCTCTGTATTGTCAACTTGGGATGGTAGGTACAACCATCAATAACAAAGACGGCTGTTGAATTAAATGTAGAAATAAATCAAGAAATTCTATGTCTTCATCTCTGTCTTCATCATTCCTTTGGCTGCATTTAAAAAAAAAAATACAAATAAAAATTGCATGTGTATTTCAACATGTTTATTCTTCCTATGTGTACAAGTTAAGGTAATCCACATATATTTTTATTAATAGACTTTTGACTACAAGTACAATAAGTGTTCCTAGCTTTCTTTCACAAATATGGTAAGAATAATGGTCAAAAACAACAACATAAAATAACTTCATTTCCTTTGAATAATTTCAAACACCCAACATCCACCACCACCTGGAACCCAGACAGCACCTAAACCCTCTGAAAACCCTGTAACTTTATCTTCTATGACGGATATCAAACACACAGAACACTACAGTATTACTGATACCGATTTCTTGTCATCACGATCTTCTGATTCCGATCACGAACATTTAAGTTTTATATAAGGTGATATGTAAGCTCTCTGTTGACGGTCACTGTTAACCTTCTTTCCCCCCAGATAAAGTAATACCACAGATGTTGCCTTGGTTATATTATTTACAGTAATGTTATAGATTGTTGTTTTAACTGAGAATCAAATGGATAAGCACAACAACTTCATTTTATAATGAACATTTTAAAAGCACACGCCATATAGCAAATTTTCCATTATTTCTGGAGACCTCGTAATAATTCCACACTGCTGATGACATAACTGCAGCGCTAAAGTTTAATGTCATCATGTGTTTTATGTCCTCATGTTGTACGTCATCAAATTGTGATCGGTTCGTGAGATCGGCCAAATTTAGAGACTACCGATCGAGTCATTGGATGTGACTATCGATAGGCGCATCCCTAGTATTACTGACCATAACTAAACTAAACCAAACACCAGGCTAGTTTTGGCTCAACAGCACTGCACACGGACACACTATAGAGATTTTTCTTTTTTTGGAGATCATTGGACAACCTTTCCTCAGAGATGTTATGATTAAGTACAACATTTTAAAAGGTGATTCCGATCAGTTTATAATTAAATTTAGTCAAAGGAATAATAATAATAAAAAAAGATCTATCAGAACAGTGTGACGACCATGAAGTCCCAAGAAATATTTTAAATACAAAAAACAAAGAATAAATGAATGGAAGGTGAAAAGCTAAACAAAGATTCTCTGATTTTCCAACTGCAAAGTATAAACAGTTTTTTTAAAAGTGTGATCGAAAGTTGATAGTTAAATTTTGTATAAAACTGAAAAAAGTCTACAATAGTGGATCTACTACAGAAGATGACCTGGCTCTGGAGTCACAAAACTACACAGTTTATTTTTGTATGTTTTGTCAGCTCTTCTACACCATTTCTTCCCAATTATTGGTCTGCTCTGCTGAAATACTTTGCAATCCACCAGTTGACAACCACAATCTATAAATGTTAAGCCACCTCTGACTAAACATACATTAGCCATAGTTCTATCATGTGTGTGCATAAAGTACAGATAAAACGTTCCTGATGTTCTGGGAAAAAGGAAGGAAGGATATTATATCTGAAAGCTCAGGAGGAAATTCAGTACTAGTGACACACTCAGACCTGTAGATATCCATGAGACAACAAAACTGAATCAGAGTTACATCATATACACACTCCGTGGAATACACAGGCATGTGTGTGAAACAAAACCATTTAATAAGAACATGAGGTCAAATTCATCTGATTATCACTCTCCCTACACAAAAATAAACAGGGTTGAAAAAGGAGCATACAAGGCTGGAAATAGACATGAACACAAATACTTTAAGTACAAAAATATAGACATGTAGAAAAAAGAAAGACTAAATGAATAGTGGGTGAAAAGCCAGTCCTTGAGGACAGGTTTGGAGTCCTTGAGGAACAAAGCACCAAAACGACCAATGGTGAATTGAATCCAAATTGAATTTGGATCCACAGATTAAGTCTAAGATCAAGGACCAAAATTTTAAACCGTGTAAATGGGTATGCTGAAATAAATCATCTCTGAGACAATCTATCTACTAACATGCCATTGTGAAATATTCAAAGTGACTTACATGTCGTGGTTTAAACAGTGGTTATTTCCCCACCATTCAGTTACTGGTGAAGGTCCTTGGATGATTTGTAAAAATGTCTTTATGAGGTTCAAGTCACTAAGGATTACTTATATGAAACCTCCCAAACAGTCATGCATGAAAATGTGAATTAAAAGGTTTTTTATTATTATTTATTTGTTGCTTCCAAATCCACCTTTGGAAACCATCAAAACCAATTAAGCAACACTGAAGTTAAAATGGTAAATGGCACACTTATATAGCACTTTTATCCAAAGCGCTTTACACTGCGTGTCATTCACCCATGACCAATGGGTCATTCACCCATTCACTCACACACCAATGGTAGCAGAGTTGCCATGCCATCTCGAATTTCCCCCTGGGGGATCAATAAAGTATCTATTTATCTACAGTATCTATGCAAGGCGCTAACTTGCCATCAGGGGTAACTTGGGGTTCAGTGACTTGCCCAAGAACACTTCGGCATGTGGAGTCATGCGGGCTGGGAATCGAACCGCCAACCCTACGATTAGTGGATTAGTGGACAACACGCTCTACCACCTGAGCCACAGCCACCCAACATGAAGTTATTATTACTTTCGCAAAGCAGCCAAATGTTTCCCAAGTAATGCAAGCATTATCCCCTAATATTGTTGTCATTAGCCCCCAAAATGTTGTCATATACAGTGCGTTTACATGGACAACAATAATCCACTATTAACCCGATTAAGACAATAATGCGATTAAGAAACTACCATGTAAACAGCCATTTTTAATTACCTAAATCTGATTAAGGTCATACTCGAAGTAAGCACTAATCGAATTAGGACATGTGAAGTACTCTTGTTTTAGTCACTTTATTAACGTGTATTACAGACATGTAAACTCCTTAATCAAATAATTAACTGCACTTAAAGCGTCCTTAATCAAATAATTAACTGCACTTAAAGCGTCCATAAAAAAATGAAATAAAAACACCCAAAACTGTATACGGTACCATAACGAAGACGGACTGTATGTTGATACATGAAATTCTGGAAGGACGTCGGACGACTTGGCACGGTGACGTTTATTAAGGATAAACACTTCCAGATGTGTAGTTTCTGGGAAATTGATCAACTTCAAGGTGGTAACAGTAACTCCGCTTCATCACTCAACTTGCTTTATCTTTTTTTTTCTGCATTATTTAATCATAAAAAGTATGATTTGTTTTGACAGTTAGCCTAGTATGCAGTCACATTATTTCATGAGCACATCTTTATCACTTTCATTTCCTTTGCAATACTCAAATGAAATGTCAAAAATGTTTCTTTCCATCCCAGTTCATGGTGCTGAAATTCACTGATTGCGCTAATATCAAAAAGCAGGAAGTTAAACACATGATGTTTAATATCATAATCTCACTAGTGTCATGTATAGGTTTATCAGTGCCTGTAACAAATGATTTTTAAGTATATATATTTTTTGTATATATACACACACACAAAGTTGCAATCTAAATTATTTAACCCCCATTGCAAACCTGGTTTATTGTCAAAATGTAAACTTTCAGATGTTTTCAATGAACAAATCAAACAAAAGCAATTGAAATAGTTCAACACAACAAATACTTCCAGTGGTTTCCCCAAATTCAACTGAAAATGCAACTTATAATGACTTCTCCGGTCTCAAAATTATTCAACCGCTTCATGTCAAACAGCTTTAGTATTTAGTAGAGCATGCTATTGCTGTTATGATCTGCTGCAAACGAGATGCGATGTCAGACACCAGCTTCTGGCAGCGTTCCTGAGGTATCTTATTTCTAATTTTCTCTTAGGATTTCCTAATACTTCAATGAATCCATCTTGCCTTTCACACACTGCAGGTTTCCAGTGCCAGAGGATCAAAGCAGCCCCAGAGCATCACCGAGCCACCACCATGCATGACTGTGGACATTGTGTTCTTTCTTCATTCTCTTCATACCACCGAGTCATCATGCCAAAATGGTCCAGTTGTGTTTCATCAGTCCACAGAACAGAATCCCAAAACTTTTGTGGCTTATTCATATGATTTTGACTCGTGCTTTTCTTGTGCTTTTGGGCCAATAGTGTTGTACGTCTTCGAGTTCTGGAATGGAAACCTTCTGCATTTAGCACGCGCCTTACTGTGCTCACTGGAACCTCAGTGCCTGTTGCCACCAAGTCTTGCTGCAGGTTTTTTTGCAGTCACCCGAGGGTTTTCCACAACCTGCCTTCTCAGAAATCTGGTTGCAGCCATTGATAGCTTAGTTTTTCTTCCTCGTCCAGATATTTCATGCATTTTCATACACCCTTGCCAGTTCAGGTATTTCATGTTTTTTCCAGCTCAAGCACACCTTATGCAACTAATGAAGCCCTCAAATAGTTGCATAAGGTGTGCTTGAGACAACAACTGTTTTGCACATTTGTGCTGTTGTGATGGATTCTATTCACGGGGTTGAATAATTTTCAAACTGGAGAAGTCATTATAAGTTGCATTTTCAGTTGAGTCTGAGGAAACCACTTGAGGCATTCGTTGTGTTTATCTATTTCAATTGCTTCTGTTTGATTTGTTCTTTGAAAGTATAAACCTGAATTGTAAATATTTTTATTGCAACTATATATATATATATATATATATATATATATATATATATATATCCTGAGAGAATTGAGTATGTGTTTATTTTTATTGTAGATATTTTTATGTTAGAACACATTACTGTTTTGCTTATCCCATTCCATTTAATGTTATGACCGTTGTCCGTAATAACACTAACATGATTACTATGGACAGCAATATGATAATATTTACAATGTATATAATAAAAATGATATAATGACGTTCATTTGAATGAATTAGCAGTACAGGTGAACGATGCTGCTTTGCCAAAACAGAGGAAGTTGCCATTACTAACTTCTTAAGCTATTATAATATTCAGAGAGCGACTGGTATGTATCGCTTAACAATTAAATAAATAAGTAGAAAGAAGAGACTACGTGTCGTGAGATATTAAATAGAGTTTATTTTTGTATTATATAGTGAACTCACCGTTCCGCCATCCTTGATGATGATCTTCTTGGCCAGCAGGAGACTGCGATTCACCCGTTTCTTCTTTTTGCTCTGTGTCATGATATAACCATCCTAGTTGATTTCAGTTTTCTTTAGCGAGTCTCGACTGGGTTTTAATGAGAATACATTAAAAAGAAAGATCCTGTAAACATGCGGCGAACATTTTTTTTTTTTTACAGTTTTACACCTCGCGTCGCCCATTCGGTTGTACACACCGCCGCCATCTTGGCAAAAAAAAATACACACGAGCGATACGCCATGACGTTTTGGCGTCACATCACACGAGCCGGGTGGGTGTACGTGATGACGTCAACATCATTCGATATAAAGGGGTGCGTGCTAATTTGTTACTTTTTTGGAGGAGGTCTAAGTTGTAAAAGTTTAACAAAACGCCAGATTGAACAGAAAATGAACATCCGACGTTATTTATGCAAAACATTTTACAATCAGGTATGAAGTTTATTCACTTATTTATTTATGTAAACTTACATACAAAGGTGTCTAAATGTCTGTTAGGTCAGCGTTGGTGGTATAGTGGTTAGCATAGCTGCCTTCCAAGCAGTTGACCCGGGTTCGATTCCCGGCCAACGCATCATCTGTTTTCATTTCTTATTTATTAAAACTAATCTCTTTTTATCTTCTTGCAGTAAATCTGTGTCAGCCTAAGCAAACCCTTCAAATGACCACATTTAGTTCTATTATATAATAAAATATGCTTCATATTTCCTATTTTCCAACTGAAGTAAAGTTCCAGCATTTTAAAGAAAGATGGAAACTTCATCAGGGAATGAGAACATAACCCAAGTGAAGGAGTTCAAGTACCTCGGGGTCTTGTTCACGAGTGAGGGGACATGGGAGCGGGAAATTGGCCGGAGAATCGGAGCAGTGGGTGCGGTATTGCAATCGCTTTACCGTACCGTTGTGACGAAAAGAGAGTCTCTCGATCTACCGGGCAATTTTCGTTCCTACCCTCACCTATGGTCATGAAGGTTGGGTAATGACCGAAAGAACTAGATCGCGGGTACAAGCGGCCGAAATGGGTTTTCTCAGGAGGGTGGCTGGCCCTCAAGAAAAGAAAGTTTGGGGTTCCTTGCTGGAGCTGCTACCCCCGCGACCTGATTACGGATAAGCGGTTGAGGATGGATGGATGGATGGATGGAAACTTCATTTACAGGAAATCTTCTCTCTGAAAGACAATAAACATGTTTACATTGAAATATTTCTGATGTGTTTAGCGATTCTAACGTTAATTTCTTGGTTGGTGCTGTATCTCAGATAAGCCCACGGTCACCACTTTTCTTCGGTTTAAACCAAAAACCTACTCAGAAATCTATTACAAAGTAAATCTTAGATTGCAGTCAAGACAGAAAGTTAGAATGTGATCCAAATAAAAGAGTTTCAGCATTTTTTGGGTTGCTTTATTTATGTGACTGTCTGTCTGTCTATCTATCTTAGTGTTCCCCCCGTTGTGCCGTCTGACCGTAACAATCCTCCAAACATTTCTAAAATGTGTATAAAACATTTAATATATTTTCTCATTTGTAAGTCGCTTTGGATAAAAGCGTCTGCTAAGTGAATAAATGTAATATATAATAAATATCTGATGTCTGAAATAATAACACAGAGACGCGCATAATAATAATAATAAAAGATATATAAAAAATAATTATTCCCTCCCCCTCTCTCACCTGTCAGCAGCACATCAACATCAGTGTGCATTTGTTTGATCCTAATAATTAGCGCGTGACGATGCATGTGTGGTGCAAAAGAATATGGACAGATTTCCTAAAAGAAAACTTATTAACTTCATCCTCAGTATAAATAAAGCTAAAGCCTTGTTTATACTTCCGCCTGGCTCCGCAGCGCGAGCCAACACTGACTGCGCGCGCACCTCCACAAACGGACCAGACGTTTATGCTTGACGCGCTCGCGGTTGTATTCTTCTTTGTAACGAAAGGGGGCGACTCGGAGAAATCATCCTTTAAACCAACAGGAAGTAGCTGAGAGAAGAAGTAGTTCGACGGAACAACCATAGCAACGCTTAAAAACAAGGCGTCTCGCGTGGAGTTGCTGATTGCTTAGGAGGAATTATTGTGTTTGTTGTTGTTGATGTTTGATTTCAGTAAACTAAACTAAAATCCGCAGTATGAAAGAAAGAGAAAAGAATCATATAAAACTCAGTAAACCTTGAGATTATCACTTGTCACATTACAACAAAATATAGCTATAAATATTTACATTTATACATACATTTACATTTATTCATTTAGCAGACGCTTTTATCCAAAGCGACTTACAAATGAGAATATGTATAAAACTAAATTGAACCTCAATTTTTATTTTATTCATTTCATTAAGATTTTTATTAAACATTGACCTTTGCTTTCATTAAATAGACTTATTATTTATTGTAGTCTCATTTTGTAAATGTTAGAAATTAATGTGGACATCAGCAAAAAGTGGGAGCTTCGTGTAAATGTCATTTCTCACATTTACAAAATCAGGTGATTGTTCACTCATCAGTGCAATTGTCTCTTTATGTATAGAGACAAAAGGAAGTTATTGCAGAATGATCACTCTGAATGTTCACCCATTAATGTAAACTTCTCTATTTATAAAGACAAGAGAATGAGGTTTAATTACTGTCTGACTGTGTAGTGTGGAGTCTGTGTTTATTTGTGAAGACACTGATGAATGAAAACATGGTGCACCCCCAAATACACTTTCAGCTTTGGCTTTGTTCCTTCATCAGTTCATACAAAGCAAATCAGAATCCCTTTTTTAAAAAAAAAAAAAACCTTTCCATGATTTTTGTGCCATCTGGAAATCTGTATGGTCCTGCATGGATGGATCATCTCCATCTCTATGGTCCCGCATGGATGGATCATCTCTATGGTCCCGCATGGATGGATCATCTCTATGGTCCCGCATGGATGGATCATCTCTATCTCTATAGTCCCGCATGGATGGATCATCTCTATGGTCCCGCATGGATGGATCATAGAGATACCTGTACAATCGTACCTTTCAGCAAGAGTCGCCTCAAAGTCAGTAGTGTTGAGTCTGTTTATTTGTGAAGACACTGATGAATGAAAACATGGTGCACCCCCAAATACACTTTCAGCTTTGGCTTTGTTCCTTCATCAGTTTATACAAAGCAAATCAGAATCCCTTTTTTTAAAAAACCTTTCCATGATTTTTGTGCCATCTGGAAATCTGTATGGTCCTGCATGGATGGATCATCTCCATCTCTATGGTCCTGAATGGATGGATCATCTCTATCTCTATGGTCCCGCATGGATGGATCATCTCTATGGTCCCGCATGGATGGATCATAGAGATACCTGTACAATCGTACCTTTCAGCAAGAGTCGCCTCAAAGTCATTCATTTCCGGATCTGGCGCCACGCGATAGTTACAAAAAATAGTGTGCAAACTGCCACGCGGAATGAATCCTCACGCACTCATCGCGCTCTACCGCCCACTCCACGCTGACGTCATTTTTGCCACGTGCTCTCTCACTGTATTGTGGATGCATCAAGTATAAACCAGGCTCAACGCTGTCTAGCATTAGTGTTTGTGTAGGGTGCCACAAATGTTTTTTTAATTTTCAAAGGGTGCTGTGACTGAAAAAACGTTTGGGAAACGCTTATCTATCTATCTAACTATTTACCTCAATTTCCAGTTTTGGAAATAATTTTTGGCTTATTCTGTAAACACAGACAGGAATACACAGTAGTTGGGATGTCTAGAACACTCACTCACACCTATAAGCAATTTAGCCTCACCAATTCACCTACAGACATTTTTTGTATATGTGATTGTTATACTGAAATACACAAAATTAAATATTGCACATAATAGACCCCAACTATAACATAAGCTATTAGTTAACAAGATAACAGTAAATACTTTGAAGAAGAAAAAAAAACCAGACAAGTGAAAATAAGAAATAAATGGCGTATCAACACATTGAATTCTGCATTTCTAGGTGGTAACTTTATAATCCACAGCACCATCCTGGAAGTACAGATCAGTATACTGCAGGATGTGATCGACAGCTTTGAGCAGTAAGATGTCTGTGCTGTCATCAAGGTCCAGCTGGGAGGAGTAGTTTCTCACAGGTATGATATAGGACGTAGCCATTCCAAGAAGTTCTCCGGCCTTCACCATCTACACATTACAGTGCAGAGCAGGGATGCTGACACATACATGATGTGAAATGTAGAAATACACACACACACACACACACACACACACACTATTGTGCACATACCAGCTGCTGAACATTGCGGCTCCTGTACACCTGGCTGGCATCTCGACATGTGTCTGTGCACACTTCATCCACATGAGTCAGCAGCGCTACCTGGTGCACACCTGCAATAAAGACAGAGTTGTTGTTTATGTTCATGTGTATGCTAATGGGATTTATATTCCCTTTATGAAATGCAGTTTCCTACATTTACTGTTGTTTTTTTTCCCCAGCTCTCTTTTTTCTCTCTTCTAGTTATTAAGACCAAAAAAACAAAAAACAAAGCTTGTCATGTTACCTAGAAAATGAAGCATAAACTCCTCTGTCATGAAGATGGTAGAAAAGCTTGACCTATCTTAACCTGTTGTTACAGCTTTGCTTCTGACTGTTACAAAGTGCTAACACTAGAGACTCCTTCCATAAATGTTAAATAAACACCTCCTTACAGAAAATGTCACCATATCAACCATTACCATTAACCATTTTAAAAATACATTTATGTGGTGTGTCTGCTGTATGAGTCCCTGTGAATGAGTTGTTACTATTTACATAGCTATTAGAACAACCTGCAATACTGTTAGATATGCTGTTATAGTAAATGAATCAACACCTTCTTACCAATCAAAAACCACTCATTCAGCAGTGCTATAAAGCAGGAACATCAAGAATGGGTTTACCAGTGAATCTTTTTATTCTAACACTCATGTCAGGGTTATTACTACATGTTTTTTGAGCTGAGATTTATGAAAAAAATGTTTGCTGATGTAGGCGATGAAATCCTCACCCAGGCTGCTGATGTTTTCTCGGAGCTGCTGGAACGTGGTCCTCAGTCCTTTGGCGTAGGTGTTGATTTTTGACGCATCCACTACAAACACCACACAGTGAATCTTGTCTTTGAGGCTCGGTTTCTTTATGAAGCCCATGTCAGATCTGACTGGCTCTTCTGCACTGAACTGTGACGAATAAAAAGATTATAAACACTAGCACTAGATTTACCTTTTTTTGTGGGAATGTGGAATTGGTTCAGGAAAATAGGATTCTTGTAATAACACAGGCCAGGCCACTGATGTGACAGTGTAGTTGATATACAGTATCTCACAAAAGTGAGTACACCCCTCACATTTTTGTAAATATTTGATTTTATCTTTTCATGTGACATCTTAGGGGTGTACTCACATTTGTTGGCAGCGGTTTAGACATTAATGTCTGTGTGTTGAGTTATTTTGAGGGGACAGCAAATTTACACTGTTACACAAGCTGTACACTCACTATTTTACATTGTAGCAAAGTGTCATTTCTTCAGTGTTGTCACATGAAAAGATATAATCAAATATTTACAAAAATGTGAGGGGTGTACTCACTTTTGGGAGATACTGTATATTCAAGATATTTGGAAATACAGAGACGTGTGATGTGTGTTGTTGGTTGTCCGTAAAGCTCATTTGTTAATAGAGTTTTATTTCACTTATTTTATCTGTTAAACAGTGGTCATTTCCCTATCAGAAAGCACCATACCCTCACTGTTGCAGCACAGTTCCAAATGGGTCACAGCCCTCACTGGAACTCACAGACACAAAAGCCATACTTCCTTAACGGGGACTAAGAAAAACAGAAGACACTTCTCATTTAATGAAACTGACACACACTGAGGTCACACCTCTTTCACTGGAAATTAAACACAGAGGCCATTCCTCCTGCAGTAAAACTGACACACAAAGCCAAGCCACCTTCAATAGAACTAACCCACACAGAGGCCATAGGTACATCCCAAATCACATACTTATGCACTATTCTACACCATTTTGTAGTATAAATCGTGAGAGTATTGTGTTCACATTGAAAATTCCAACAAGAAGAAGTGCATGTCTTCTTGCACCCAGATTCAACCAGAAAAAAGGAAGTCTGGACACTTCATGCATTTAATGGTAAGTAGCTATGCTTACATAGTGGATGACAAGAGGGGCTTCCAGGCACTGACAGTGGATGAGATAAAAAATTCAAGACGACCAACGACCATCTTACAAATAATAAAAGGTAACACTGACATAAACAATAAAATGAAGAAATTAATTTTCATTGACTCTAAAGCAGGGGTCGGCAACCCGCGGCTCCGGAGCCGCATGCGGCTCTTTCATCCTTCTGATGCGGCTCTGTCACGTCTCATGACGGCGGAGAATGAGGCAGGACCCAATTGCAGTGCGAACCGTGCTTTATTTACAAACAGTGTCAAACAGTGTAATCCCT